>NEEE01003566.1:32434-42629 GCA_002278615.1 Pogonus chalceus
TATATACATACATGTGGCATTGTAGCATGTGTCATCTATTGTATAATACAACAAATTAAAAAAAAGTATATTTATAATTTGTATGGGTAAAATAAATTGTTATTATTAATAACCATTGGTGCATTTTGCATTTCTTGTTTACCTTGAAAACCAACACATGAGGTCGTACAACGTTAAGTGGTTTTGTTTTGCTCACGAGATCAATTAATTTATTAATTATTCTTTTAATAATAAACAAATATATTGAATGAATAATAAAATTGGACCATGAGAATAAAAATAGTCATCTATCATATTGTTAGAAACACTTCCGATAACTTATTATGTTATAACAAGTGTATTGCACGTAGAAAATCTATTGTTGTGTAACTTTTCTATTAGCCATGACTTTCATTTATGTATTATCGTTTCATTCACATGTAGAAAGAATTTAAATTCGATTTTTCGGAGATACAATACATTGATATTTATGTCATCGAACTTGTAATTGTAATGCCGTTAGTTCGCATTGCTTGTTTTAGGCTAGGCTAGGTGATATTCTCTTTATATGGTAAAAATATGCTGTATTACCGATAACAAGTTTTATCAATTTATTTCATTTAAACAAGTTTTTATCGCGACCGGAAACTTTAAGGAAATATTATTTATGTAACTATAGATATATACGTATATTTCGGTGAAATTTTTAACATAGTTGTATGTCATCTTCATTTTACATTTCACTGATGTGTCCTAAATATGATGTAACTAAATAAAGCGAGCAATAATGAAAAATGATTAAAAAGATTCTTTTTATTTTGATGCTAGCTATCCTATCCATTGATGATGGAAACGTGTGATGGCAATATATACGTATTTGATATTTTTAGAGTATAATTAGTAAATTTTTTGTAATGTTGGCCTTTAATAATTAGGTGTATTAGATATAGTCGCGGTTATTCGAGTTGTCAGCTGAGGAAAAAAAGAGTTATGCGCACGCGAGCAAACATTAATGCTGCTAACAGCTAAACCAAAAGCTGGATCGACACATCAGTGAATGGAAGATAAAATTGGCCTGATGCCGAAGTATATTTAGTGACAGTGGGCGTCTTGGCAATACGCGAATGCTCTTTTTTCAACAACAGGAACAAAAAATATCGAGAATGTAACAGATGGACAATTCTCAAAAATATATAGTAGGCTCAACACTAGTATCTTTTGGCCGAATGCATTACAAAAAATATTCTTATTTGTATGCTATAGTCACACACACACATACACACATACGTATATACTTATTTAACTTATGACTTTTGAATAGAAATGAAAATGTAATTAAATAAAAACAGTACTGTTGCAAAATTTGTCATCATCTAATTTTCTCATTACTTATTATGAAATATACATTATTGTACAAACTTCTTTCATTTCTTGTGCAATACATATATACGTATCATTGCGTTCAACAAATTGAATTAAATTGCATGTATTTCACCAATAGTTACTTTATTGCATTATTAATTTGATTATTTTTGCGTGTTTCAGGTATCTAATTTAAACGCTGAAACGCAAAAACAATTGGAACTTCATCGATTACAACAGCAGGAACAATTGAAACGCCAGCAGGAATATATTATACAACAACAGCATAATATCCAGGAGTTACAGAATCAGATTTCTTCGCAATATGCAACAGGGAAAGGTATTAGTTTACCTGGACCTCAATCTCTTATGTTCCTGCCATTATTGGAACATTTACGTGGAGTGGGTGTTCCACCATCTGGACTATCCCAGTTAACACCAACAAATTCGAAAGCTTCCCTTTCGACACATGTAAGTTAGATTTATTTTTATTAATTATTTATGATTCATTTTTTTTTTTAGTATTAGTCATTTAATTTGTTTTGTTTTTTAAATGTTTAGATGATGCCACCACATTGGATACCGTCAGCAACAGCACACCTTGCTCAAATATCAGCCGCGACAGCGGCAAGCGGAAGTAGCAGCGGCGGTGGGTGTAGAGGCGACGGCGGTGGAAGTAGTGCAGGAAGTGATAAACGTTCTCCACCTCCAGAACCTTCACCTCCTGCAGCAACACCTCCCACACCCCCTGTTTCCATTGCATCTCAATCACACGCACCCTCTGATCCTGATACACCCTTGAATCTTACAAAACCAAAAAGCAACAGTTCAGGTTCGGGATCTGGATCTGCAGGTTCCAGTCCTCATGGACAACATCATTCCAGTATGCCAGGACAAAGTTTATCTGAGCAACCAGTTGCTGCAACGACGCCAAAATTACTACCCCCTAATTTGGTGATGCCTAGGGCTTTCCTCCCTTATGCTGGATTGCCTCCACATTTAAGTTCCCTACCTCCAGGTGCTGCAGACCGTCATAAAATGCAACAAGGGAATAAAGATGGTATGGTTTCACCAGATAAACAACCACACTTCCCTATGCATATGTATGGTTTACCAGCTCCTCCACATCTAGCGCCTGGAAAGCCTCATCGGGATGATTCCGTTGCTATTAAAGAAGAAGCCGAATTTATGGCAGCATGTCATAGTAAGTTTATTTAAATAAATATTAATTACAAAAATACTTATGTTTGTGTGTTTTTTTAATTATTATTACAGTGTGGGGTTCAGATCCAGGTTTCAAAATAACAGATGATTCAAGCGAAAAGGCGAAAATTGTACGGCAACAAAAAAGAGATGGTGAATCAAAGCCACATATCAAACGGCCGATGAACGCATTTATGGTGTGGGCCAAAGATGAACGGCGAAAAATCTTAAAAGCATGTCCTGATATGCACAACTCGAATATTTCAAAAATATTAGGCGCTCGTTGGAAAGCAATGTCAAACTCCGAGAAACAACCGTACTATGAAGAACAATCAAGATTATCAAAACTCCATATGGAAAAACACCCAGATTACCGGTACAGACCACGTCCGAAACGTACATGTATTGTAGATGGTAAAAAAATGAGAATATCTGAATATAAAACGTTAATGCGCCAGCGTCGTCAAGAAATGCGACAGTTATGGTGCCGAGAAGCAGGTCCAGGGGATATGTCATTCCCGTCATTAACTGGACCGGAAATGACGTCGCCTGGTACATCGACGTCCTCTCGGCCGTCTGTTTCACCCCCATTAGGGATGATGAATGGTGCGGGACCAAGCTCAGAACATGGCGGTCCATTTTATTATCCACCTGAAAGTTTATCTCCAGACGGTATCGGGGGATTTTCGTCATCTGAACAAGCGCAGTCGACGATATCTTACGATACAAGTCCGCGACAGCAGCATGATGATGACTGAAGTAGGGTCACCAAGGATATGATATTTCCTTGGTATTAAACGTAAATTACAAATTGGTTTAAAATGTTTATGATGATCAGTATACCTCTCTGCGTAATTTAGTAATAATAATAAATGAAAAGTTCGTAGCACGTGACGGTTTCTTACGGAACTTTATGAAGACAATTGATTAATACGTTTAACCAGTGTCTTTAATATTTATTATTTGAATAAGGGCATTTATAATTCAATGTGCCATCTCCACGTGAGTTTAAACATATACACAGTTCGTACCTATAGTTAAGTTGTGCAAGAATTGACTGTAAACTGTAATTTTTTTCCTTATTTTTTGTTTTGTGAAAAGAAACAAAAATTGTTGTCACAAACACACCTTATCATCTTCGTGTTGTAGTTGTATTGTTATGTAGATATAATATTAATGATGAGTCCCATTTTATTTATTATTTTAGTATGTATCTTTATCAAGTATGTAAATCGGTGTAAATTATAGAATTCATAGACAAATATGCAATAGAATTATTTGTACTATTGTCACATTATAGTGACACAATTTATTATTTTTATTATTATGGGGGACGAATATTCACAATTATTAACTATTATTTCATACATATAAACATTTTATTTAATAGTTCATTTGTGAATATTCGCAACTAAATCATTTTTAATGATGCCTATTATTATTATTATTATGGCTTTTCGTTTTTAGATTTTTGAGCCATTCGACCGTTGTACAGTAAATATACATATTATATTATTATTATTATTATATTTGATATGCGAAGTTTTATCGCATTTTGTTTTTTTTTTATTATTATTTCTTCTTTTTCTTTTTTCTTTTCAAGTGCAATGATTTTTTTTTATTTTTGTTTTTTTATTTTTTGAGATCAATTTCTCAGCTGTTGTCGTTATTATACAAACAGATATTTTAAAATATAGGAGCCAGTACTATTATGTAAGTTTATTATTTATTTCGAATTAAANACATTATAAGTAGTGATTTAAAGACGACGGATTCCTATTAATAGCCCCGTCGTTTATTTGAAGTGATATTTATTAAGAATAGTAGCAGCTTCTATCCATTGGCTGATAATTGCTCTTCCGAAATTTCCCAAAATAAAATTTCAAATTCATACAATATACCTACACCTTTTTCACTAAATATGCGCTGTATATAAATAATAAAAAATTATTTTTATCAGTAACAGTGGCGAACGTTATTTTAAACAAAATGAAATATTTTAATTTATACATAAATAAATATAATTGTGCCAAATAAAAAACACGCCACTGGCCTTGTTAAACAACTTTTACTAAAAAATTTGTTTATTAAAGGTAAAATATTATTTACATATATAATATAAGTAGATATTATTGCCATATTTTATTAGGTTTTACATTTCACGGTTCGCCACGTTCAATTCATTATGAATTACTATTTTTTTGTGCCATCCATTGTACAAACAAACAAACATACATAAAATATATAAGAATTTTTTTTTCTATTCGAATGAGAGGCAAATAATGATATTTTTGAGCCGTGAAACAAAATTAATTTATAAGCCATATAACTAAACTGCGTGAAACGGTAACTAAGAATATTCTTTTTATACAAACTCGTTAATGTATGTAACTGTAAAGGCAATCACAAAGATCATACAACTAACTTGATATCTCTGTAGAATAAATTAAGAAAAATAATTTAAAATGTGATACCCTGTGTAGGTATAATATAATATTATGTTAATTATTTAGTTGTAGCTTTTTGTTTTTTAATTATTATTATTATTTTTTTTATAGTAGTTAATTTTTGTAACAAAATGTGTAAAAGAAAATTTTAAAAGATGCGTTATGCATTTAAAATATTCCATAATATGCAGAATAGGGCTAGTGAATGTTTATAAATACCTACCATTCTGGATGTATCTATACGTAAAAAATAAATAAAATATATCATCAAGTCATTAAATATTCAAACATTTAATAATATTATTATTATATATAACTCGATGATTATGTCGTCTACTAGGCTCACTGTTTTCTGTGCCAAATTCAAAATAATAAACTTTTAAAATGTACAAATTACAATATGTTGTTTTTATTCATCTGTTAAATCAATTCCTTCTTCCTTATACTAATTATTATTAATATTTAAAGATATTTTGTTTTGTTTCGTTTTGTATTTAGTTGTTTTTTATACAAGTACGAATAGATTGTGTAATAATAAATTTCCAATTTCATTTCTTGTTGTTTTATTTTCTCTCTGGTCAATGGTCTTGCAAGAGCGTTAATTCATTTGAGGAGGAGGTGAAGGTAAATACAACTGCAGCAATCTTATATTACGATAATATTTAATCATATTCAGCAACATAACAAACAACACAGATGAAATGTAATCATTATCACATTAACCGGACAATTGTATATGTTTTTACTGTAAAGTTGCTATAATGATTACAAACTGGCCTATGAACTAATGTTTATAATGTGGTGTCCGGTTTGATAAGTTAGTGAGTAGTTTTGGATGGGATTGTGAGCAAATATCGCGATGAAACGAACTGCTGGCTGTTAAAGTATCAAACAAACGCTGGACAACCATCAACAACAACGGTTCGTGTTAAACATTGGCCGTGGGCTGTTAACTTTTACCTTCGTTTTGCTATTTGAATCTAAACAGTCTGCCGAAGCATCTCACAGTGGAAAGGTGTGTGCTTTCAAGGCGACTCAATAACATTTCAAATATTAAAAACATCTTAGTGTTACTCGAAAGGAATTGATTTTTAAGTGTGCGAATAAATTTATTGTGACTTATTCGAATCTTATTGGAATTCTAATTGTGTGCGCTGTGAATAAATAATATTTAGGTAGTTTGATTTTATGTATTTTTAAACAATAAATTAACATTGTTATTATTTACAATAAATAATAAATATTTATATGGTACTTATAAATATATTTTCATAAGTAATTTGCAATAACTCGATACATTTAAAGAGTTATAAAATATATGCATGCTAACAGAATGAGTGAGAACGAGTTCATAATAAATGGGGCAATAGGTGAAAGTGAGATTTGTCGTGCCAATATCAGGTGGTTTGGTTTAATAAGTAGTATTAAAAAATTATATGACAAGGAAACAGATTATTTTTATTCATATATTTCTTATATACATACATTTAAACTAATTAAAAAATTTTGACTTTTGATTTTACAAATTAAGCTAAAATTATATTATATTTAATTTACTACGCTATAAGTCGAAATGTTGTAAAAGGTGTGCCAATTTTAATATGTTATTGTAAATAAATTATAATAATCATCAAACAAAGATTGCTGAATTTTTCTTTGACATATATTCCCGTTTTTAGGTTATCCAGAACTTAACCATAGATATTGAGATGTTTTTAAAATTTTTGTGTATATTATGCACAATTATATTGTCGTGGACATATGTTGCTGCACTAGACAATGGTTTAGCACTTACACCTCCTATGGGATGGCTTGCATGGGAAAGATTTCGATGTAATACTGATTGCAAAAATGATCCTGACAACTGCATTAGGTATGCATTTAAAATGCAATTTAAAAAAATATATAAATAAATCAATTAAATCTAATATTTTAGTGATCGATTGTTTCGAACGATGGCAGATTTAGTTGTATCTGAGGGGTATGCAGCAGTTGGTTATGAATATATAAATGTTGATGACTGTTGGTTAGAAAAAGAGCGCGGATACGATGGTCAGTTGCAACCAGATCGTAAACGATTTCCATATGGAATGCGAAGTTTAGCAGATTATGTCAGTTGATGTTATTTATATTATTATACTTACTCTAAAAATTATATTTACATATGTAGGTTCATTCAAAAGGACTTAAATTTGGTATATACGAAGATTATGGTAATTACACATGTGCTGGATATCCAGGAGTTCTTGGCTATCTTCAAAGAGATGCAGAAACTTTTGCTTCATGGAACGTTGATTACGTTAAACTAGATGGATGTTATTCCCATCCAAGTGAAATGGACCGTGGTTATCCAGAATTTGGATATCATTTAAATAGAACTGGGAAACAAATGATTTATTCATGTAGTTGGCCTGTTTATCAGATTTACGCTGGAATGGCACCAAATTATAGTTCTATTATAGAAAATTGCAATTTATGGAGAAACTTTGATGACATCCAGGATTCTTGGGCAAGTGTTGAATCTATTATTGATTACTATGGAAACAATCAAGATGTTGTTGTTCCAAATGCGGGACCTGGACATTGGAATGATCCAGATATGGTATGTCGGAAAAAAATTATTTTACGCAAAGTTAATTAATAAATTCATTTAATTTTTAGTTGATTATAGGAAATTTTGGTTTAAGTTACGAACAGAGTAAAACACAAATGGCTATATGGGCTATATTAGCTGCACCGTTATTAATGTCTGTAGATTTAAGAACAATTCGACCAGAATATAAAGCAATTTTACAGAATCGTAAAATTATTGCTGTTGATCAAGATCCTCTTGGTATTCAAGGAAGACGAATATATAAAGTAAGTTAATACATATATAGAAGATTTATTTTAAATAATATTCAATTGATTTTTTTACAGCACAAGGGAATCGAAATTTGGTCAAGACCAATAACACCCATTTACCAGAACTACTTTTCATATGCAATAGCTTTTGTAAATAGAAGAACTGATGGTACTCCATCAGACGTCGCAGTTACACTAAAAGAACTTGGTTTATCAAATCCGTCAGGCTATAGAATAGAGGTATGTAACAGTAATTATAATAAATTTTAATAGCATCTAACTGTTATGAAATAATTGTAGGATTTATATGAAGACGTAGATTACGGTGTATTAACCCCTCAAACAAAAATCAAAGTAAAAGTAAATCCGTCAGGTAATATAAAACAAATTAATTAAACTTAATAGTTATGTAATTAATGTCTTCTATCTCAGGTGTCGTCATTTTACGAGCTGATATACAACCAGATGTAAGAAGACCCATATATCCCGTTAAAACTACATATCGTCCGTTAAATCGAATATTTAGAGTAGAAAATAATGATTTTTAAAATTAGTATAGAACGGAATTATTACATTTGTAAATATTTGTAATTAATTATTATTATTTTTAAATTAAACATTCCTTTAAAGTTCCAATAATGATATATAAAGCCATATAAATTATATGTACGAATTAAAAATATTAAGAATAAGGTACAGGTCATATTTATATATATGAAACAGATAGTGATAGTATTATCAATGATCTTTATTTAAAAAAATAAATGTAATTATATTAATCAATTGTGTATTCATACTTTTTATTATTTATTATAATAATTACTTTTAAACCTCTAACATCCTTTATATGTCTACTGCATGTGAATGTACCAGGTATATTATCTCCTGTAAAAGTTAAATAATAAATAAATATTTTATCTAAAATCGTTCTTTTTATATATGTTATACCTTTCTTTACAGATATAGGATCTTTTAAATAAAATATTGCCTGTTTCCAATGTGTTGGTGTAACATGTGGTCCAGTTGAAAACGATACAGGATTTATAAGATCAAAGAATGTATCAAAATAACCAACAAGAGCTGTTAATTGTCCATCACGTAAAACATTTAAATTGAAATTAGACGAAAAATTTACTGCTTTGATGTCACACGTGGCTAAATTTATTTCGGTTAATATAACTGGATCTGTTATTATTTTATCTGCCGGTACAATATCTACACTTGCTTCATGTACCACTTCATTTACCATGCATTTCATTGTGAAACCGTACACATTATTCCAGAAATTTATATGTTTTTCATAATCCTCTGAAATGATACTCATTTATTATATTTGGCACGACTCATTTAGAATTTTAATTACCAACATCACCGCTTCCAACTATGCTAATATTACATCTATTTGGTAATAATAATCCTCCAGGTGTTAAATGGTTATCTCTAGCATATATTACACTATCAAGCATCCCTTCAAATAAAAGAAAATATCCCATCCATTCCGAAACAATTATATCAACTTTATCAAATGGAACTGAACCATCTTCTAAACGTCCTCGTACTAAATTTATAACTGATTCTAATTTATTTTCCCTATAATTAAATGTTATTTACATACACCGTAAAAAATATATTATAACTTATTATATCTACCGTATAATATCCATTGCTTTATATACAATATCAGATTGATCAATACCCCAGACAGTTTTAGCTCCAGCTTTTGCTGAAAACATTGATAAAACTCCGGTACCGCATCCTAAATCTAAAACTTCTTTATCTTTAAACTGACTGGTATTATTTAAAATTGCATCCCTATAGCTTTCAGTTCGAACTCGATCCTATAATATTGAATAATGATATTGTTTATTTTTAATATGAATATAAACACATACCGAAAGCATTTCATGATGAATTCCAAAGTGAGAATATGTATTGAAATAACCCTGATCATTTTCAAGTCGTACACTTGCCACACATTTTTCGTCTGGATTCAAATTGGAATTATCACCTAGAATGTTTGAATTTTCGACGAGATTTCTTGTTACTTTACGCATATGATCCATATCTTCCATTGCTCGTGATAATAATGAGTTTTTCTCTTGTAGCTGCAAATATATTAGAATCCAATAGGAGTTATATTTATTCCAATTGGATTATTAAAATTCTTAAATTAAAATGAAATGGAATGTTATAAGCAACTAAAAATCATTTAAAATACTAAGTGAATTGTTTGAGAAATTTTATTATACAAAATTAAGATTTTACAACGCTGACTAGGGTAAATTAAATTATATTATACATATATGTATGATTACAAAATTTCAATTTTACACGGTAGATGAAATGAACTGAGATTTTTT
>NEEE01003577.1:11973-62475 GCA_002278615.1 Pogonus chalceus
TCGATTTTTAAGAAAAAAAACCTTACTATTTTTACTGATTTTGAAAATTTTTAATTTTTTACAAATTTTTGGAAAACTAAGATAGATATTAAAAAACGGTAACGGCTTTAAATTCGTCATAAAATTCTCTATAATTCTATATATAATACTAGCAAATAAAAAATCAGTCGATTTTTGAGAATAAAGTAAAACTATAAACTTACGATTTTTTCTGATTTTGTGCATTTTCAGTTTTTCACAAATTTCTAGAAAACTAAGACAGATATTATAAAACGCACTTGGGTATTGCATTTGCCGTTAAATTTCCTATAATTTCATATAGAATCAAAACATACTTAAATTTATTTGGTTTTCGAGAAAAATGTAAGACTATACACTTATGATTGTCGTATATTTTATGCATTTTCAGTTTTTTGCAAATTTCTCAAAAACTGAGGCAGATATTAAAGAACGCACTTCGATATTGTATATGATGCTAAATTTCCTATTGTTTCATACCTAATATTTGTGGATATTCGAAAAAAAAAGAAGTCTACATTTACGATTTTCGCTGATTTTGAGCATTTTCAGTTTTTTTTGCAAATAATCAAAAACTAAGACGGATAATTAAAAACGCTCTATGGCATTGCATTTGTAGTTAAACTCCCTATTATTTTATGTACAATATAATACAGGTTTTTTTTTTAAAATAAGACGCTTTTTAAAATGCGCTCTTGGGCATTGAGATGATATATATATATGTATGTATATACGTAAAAATAAAACTTAATACTTCGAACTCATTGCTTTGTAGAAATGCATTGAGTATTAGAATAAAATGTGTAATTTATAGCAACGTAATAAAATACTATATATTTCAAGTTTGCTGAGTTGGTAAGAAGATTTATATTCTTTGAACGACCGCTTATTTGCCACGAATAAAGATACATGAGATTTTCTATTAAATGAACTAAAAATATCATTTAATTCAATAAATATTCATAATCATATTAGCATTATATACTTACATTTGTACAGTTACTTTATCATTTTATATTTTTATGATCATAATTAGTAACTTTAAAAATTATTTAAATACAACTATCTTGAACAATTTCTTGCTGATACTAATTTTTTATTTATTTTATAAATAGTTTTGGACTATAAGTAGATAAATAATATTATGAATTAAATCTTATAAGACACACCTTGAAAATTTATAAATTATTTTCCGGCAGTAAGTAAAAAGAAAGCAGAGATTTATAAAAACAAAATGTAATTAATTTTAAAATAAAATTCCAAACTAGCTATTCATTTATTATTAATATAATCAAGTAGTGAATAAAACTATTCTCGACTTAAATCTTGTTATTTAGTAAATTACTAAAAAAGTATAATGTAAACTTTATCCATTATAAAATCCGTCTAAAGTCTTGAAAGGTGTATATTAAACTGTTTAAACCATAGAATATTCTAGTAGTTTCTTTACGACAGGACAAGACACGCTAATTGCATCAAGAAGGTTAAGGTCGTACTTCAAATATATGTATCTAAAGCTTTTAAAGAAGAATTAAATAGACAGTGTTGCAAAAACATCTTAAAGGGAAGCATCTGCTTTACTTTAAATTAATTTTTGTTTTGTTAATAAACAATGAATTATAATAAATAAACAAAGAGTTTTGATTGAATTTGATGAAAGCAAAATAGATGCATAAATAAATTTGTAGTTTGAAATATTTGTCCACAAGAGAGCAGTATCAATTCATAAAGTAAATTTAAGGAGAAATCTCAGAGAGAAAGAACACTTTTATTCACAATAAACCAAACAAAATTTAATAAAAGTGTAATCGGAGGAATGGTTTCGTTCTCCGCTGTTTCAGCGAAATACAACTGAGCGCGGATCAAACGACCAACTTTCTTCGCTTCGAAATAATAAAGTAAAGTAATTTTCCGCCCTTACACACTTTTCATTTGATATGTTTATTTTAGAAATATCAAATACTGATTTAATCACTACCAATTTACCTTTATTTTATCATAATTTATTAATTATTTTTAAATGTGATTCTATTTAAATTATTTCCTTTCTTCATTTACAGTTTTATAATCTGTCATAACTTGAAAAGCTTTTTATGAAATATAAAATATTTTAAAACAAAAGAAATCGCTTTGATAATCATATAACTATTAATTTTTTTCTAAGCATTTATTGATTTTTATTTATTTAAAATTATTAATGGTACATATTACCAGAGAATTTTTTTCCTGGTATTAAATAATACATTTAAAAAGTTTTATCTTTAGTAATTTCTTTTTCTCGTATTTTGATATTACAAGAGCGTTATTGATTTGTAAACATTGTATTGATAATATTTTGCATAAATTGGTTTATTTATCATATTTCAAAATTATTAAATATATTTGTTACAGTTAAAACATTAACTTAAATATATTATTTAATACATTTACTAGTAAATGCATATAATAACTAAGTTATACAGACTAAGTGTACACAAATTGGTTATCAAAGCACTGTCATGTTATATCAATGGTTGAAAAAAGAGCTTATTTTTTGAATAGGGAATAAAAAATATTTGTATAATGTTTCTGCTGAATTTTTTAAAATATTTTATGCAGTACCCATGAATCTGTTGGTCATGGAGGTTGTGATACAATGAATGGTATACATTAACTAGTGGATGTATACATTAACTGGAATTTATTCTTCAACTGTAACAAATATTAGGTTTTCATATTTATCGTTTTACAAACGCACGCATATTATTATTTGAAATGAAATGTTTGGTTATTTTGAGGTTATGTTATAATATTCTTTTATTATAAAAAAATATAGATTAATATACATATACTTTTTATGACAAATTTAGTAAAAATATCAATATTTTTTGTGAACTTGTTTATATTAAATCTTTAATAAATAGTATTAAAGTCTAATTCGTGCTTTTTCAGAACTAAAATAGATTCCTTCAAATCAAATTTATAGTTAATGACAACAGTAATTATTATTTTTAATTAAAATTACATATAATACCTAATAAGTCATTATGAACAGATGATAAAAGAATAATTATATAAAAAAATAAAAAATTCGTAAGCAATGAAATAAATTTGTTTATTCGCAGCAATACATAACCGAATGGAGGGCAAAATAAATGAAATAAATATGTTATATCAATATACGTGAAAAGTTGCTGTTACAGAAAAATACTTTCTACAAAAGTTGAAAGTTCATGGATTCAATTTGTTCGCTCAATAATCTAGATTGGTTTCTTTCATTTCAGTTAGTTTAGTGAGCCGAACACAGCATACTTTTCCATTTTTTCAGCGTACATATACAATTTGGAAAATTAGCTTTGGAGTTTTGTAATAGGGTTTCTTTTCATCTCGAACTTTATAACTCAATATGTCAAAACATTTTTAATACAACGTGTTATAATATATGCTTTTTAAAACTATTTAATTTATATATGCATTCATTTGAAAATATATGAATCATTAAATCTAAATTTCTTTATAATTAATAGTTTTGTATGTAATTAGAGAATATAAAGATGTTTTATCCAAAGAATTTAAGGGATTAATGCACTTTACTTCCGAAAATTAACTTGAGTTTTGATTAAATATAATTTTCAATCAGAAATTAGATTAAGATTATTATTTTATTGTCACTGATAAAGTTTCTATACTTTTGAAAATTTCTTAAAATATAAATTAAATAATAACCTATATATCTTTATTATTGTTTTTTGAGCTACGTGAAGGTTTATGTAGTAAATAAAAATTTTATCTGTATCTTTTCTTCACAATTTTATTATTTAAATATTAGATGTACATTTCAATCACAAGGTGATCATCATCAGTAATACATNGGACATCTCACATTTATATGTTTCTAAGAAAATAAAAAAAAAAAATAAAAAAGCGTCACTTAAATTGAAATTTATATATTTTTTAATATAAATAAAATAATTCTCACTAATTTTAATTTCTGTAATCTTAAGTATTGCGATTTGGAGGCAATCAAGATCAGGAAAAGAGTTGCGTTTGAAACGGGGTTAGGATCGGTGGACCGCGGCCTCGATAAGGCCACGGCCACTTTGGCACGCGTCTCTGCGTGAAACGGGGAATTTTTATGGCTCGAGGTCAACGGTATTCATAAATATTTAGGGGATTTACGTTTTGAAAAACGAACGAATTAATACGTATGAACATACGTGGATTTGCGGTAGAATCTTTGCAACCAAGCATTTTACATTTTATGTTTTGGGATGATTTTTTTTTCTTTCGTTTTTGCTGCCTTATGCAAATTGATCCGTCCGTTTGCGCTTCGGAATATATTTTATGTAGGGGCTTGGATTTCCTCGCATGCAGTAAACAATAGTATTATATAATGGGATACTGTTTATACATGAAATGTATACATTTTTCAAATTTTGTTTATTTTAAATATAAGCTCTACTTACAATGATAAATGTAAAATATTATTTTTATATTCTTTTATGTAATTAATATCAATAAATTCTTATTAAATATCAAATGCTTCCTAAGAAATCATTAAAACACAAAGATATTCTAATATAATCACAATTTATTGAATGAAATATACAAATAAACAAGAATAAAATTAAAATCCGTATTTAGATCGGGTTTGTTGTCTGGTAAATTTATTTAAAGCCCATTGATTTTTTAAATCCTGTTCATTCTCTTTAGCTTGATATGCCAGATATATAATATGATGTTTTCTTCGACTTTGTAAACAAGGTTCTTTGCTTTTACAAGGAATTAATGAAGCATTTTGAATACTTAATTTTGATTCAAATCTTTTATATTGATTCCTTTGTAAATTATCATTTTTATCGGTTTTCTTTATTAATTCATTATTATTTAATTCAGTTTTAGTTGATTTATAATGTTTTTTCTAAAATATAAGTAATGTGAATATTATTTAGTTTTGAACAGTTTTTAAAGGTGTGAATACTCTTATTTATTTATTTATTTATTTATTTTTTTGTAATGAAGAAGTACTTATAATATTATGTACAGATTAAATATTTTGTTCAAAGTTCATAGTTTAATAATGAAATATATTTTTGATTGAATTTAATATTTAATATATTTAAACGTTTCAGAAACTTGTATTAAAGCATATTACTGTTATTAATATATAGCTTGAAAAAGGTCGGCTGGAAATGTACATATCTTTTTATTTAGTTATATTTCTCTTCAATATTGTGTAGTTCAAAGAAAAAAGTTTGAAAAATCTTCACCAGTCATCATAAAAATTAGATTATTCGTAGAAAATAAGCTTAAACTTGGTCATTAGTAATGGTAATCGGTAAATCTATAGTTTCTGAACACCCTTTTGTGATTGACAGGTGAAGATAGGTACATAAAAATATATATATATATATAATCTCCCCTCACCTAATTTCTAGTCCTATTTATCAGAAAAATATAATAAAATATCCACCGTCTGAAAGCCATACCTTCTTCTTATCAATCTTACTCATATCTAACCTCCTTCTTACCTAACATCGTGCAAATCTAACCTCCCCCTTATCAATATACTGTTTGAGAGCCACTCGTTTTTAAGCTCAAAGCACTCTAATAGCAATTTTTTATTAAGGGTGTCCAGTAATGGTAGATCAATCTGGTAATCTTATATTAGCCAAATTAATAAAACTAATAGACTAAAGTTCGCTCAAATACTGCATTAAATATTAAATTAAATCTTATACCTTTACTAGAGACTTATTTGATATTCTATTTTTGTTGAAATTATCTTTTAAAACAGAATCGTTACTCGATATGTGCAAATTAATATTTCTTATTTCAGGTTGATCATATATCGAAATTTGTGATTTATTATTATGACTACAATTAGTTTTTAATTGATTATTTACAATACAACATACGTTTTGTAAGTTATTATTAGTTATATATTGGTCTTCATATTCGCTGTCAGTATCACTACACGAATAAGACACTAAAGACATTTCAAATATTTTATAGTAAAGAAAAACAATTGATATATTGACAGTTTTCAAAGCTTCCTATGTTTAAAGAAATAAATAATAAATATTAACACGGTCTTTTTTTTTTAAATACTATGAATAACAAATAAGTTTAACATTGAAACAGAATAAACAATTACGATTTATAAACACAGTAATAATTAAATTGAAATTATACAACGTAGTGTGATCCCCAAAATTACCACAAGATATAAGTTTTTAATGTATGAGAAACATACACATGTTGAAAGCGAAGAAACTTTCCCTCAAAAGCATAGACCGCAAACCATATGCAATAGCGCTGGTGTAAGTCCGGTTGTACTTTGCAGTTGAATGCATTTTAGCTATGTAATTCAAATTTCCACTATAACAGATGTATGCAACAGGACAGTAGATACTAATCTCTCAGAATTATATTATAATTGGTAACAACTTGCTGTTTCTATGCTAAATGCTTTGAATACTGCAAGATTTGTTTGTGTATCAATAATAGTTGCTTCTAAAATAAGACTACTTAAAACACATTTTATAAAAATTCGTTTATTCTGGAATGGAAGCACCAAATGGTATTATTTTGTTAAGTAATATCAAAATTTGAAGTTATAAATATAAACAATTTAAGTATTTAAAAATATATTATAATTTTTTGCAAAATTGTTTATTTGCCAAGAAAACTGTGTATAAGAAAACATATTTTATTAAATTTCAAATTTATCTACTTCGTAAATACGCAAAATATTTTTATTTATGTATATACAAGATAATTTTTTGAAAAATTAACGACAAAAAAAAATTGAAAAATAAATACTTTTTAATATATTTTTAATTTAGCAAAGATTTATGTAATAAAAATTAACAATTACTTTAGAAACGCTAAGATAGTTTTGAATGACTTTTAAATGACTGGTAGTAAAACTAAGTTCAGCATTTGAAGCAGGTTGTCACTCATCTTAAATTAATATTTATAGTTACTTAATGAATACGACTTGGACAGTTCGCTATAAATTCTGAACTTAACTTAAAATCATAATACCAAAAACGAATAATATTTTAACGCTTGGAAGCTAAATGAAAGAAATGATTAAAATAAAATTCATTTGAAATTTAAATTTATTATTTCAACTTGATATTTATAATTCGTTTATTGCTATTTTTAAAAGTATGTACAACAAAAATGAGTTGAAATTTTTAGTAAAGAAAATTAATATAATTGAAAACCTTGAAATATACAAAAACAAAATCAAACAACCAATCATAAACGTCCAGACCAACACCGACCTTATAAATTTTGACCATTCGATTTTGGAAAGGGATACCTATAGAGAGATATCGAACTTCTGGCACAGAGGTCAAAATTGAATCAGCTTGAAAATGGTTGAAAAACCGAAACGCGTCGCTCACACGGCAAATAACGAACCTGATAAGGGAATTTTTTTAAATACTAAATTAAGAATTATTCTGTATAATTACATTTTATAGGATAAAATCTCTAAAAGCACTTGCATCAAAAACAACTCTTCATAATTTTTGTTTATAACAATATTATGTATTTTATGTAATAGATATAAAGAAACAAACTAAAATTTAATTCTTATAAAAATGCAACCAAACAACATAATGGTATTCTTTAAAAATCAAATATGAAATTATAAATACTATCCCTTAATATTATTTGTTTAAATATATTTATTCCTACAATTTAAGAAACTAATTTAAATCTCATAAAATCATATATGTAAAACAGAATCCGAAGTGAATTCAATTGTTATATTATTATTTAAATAATAAATCTAGTATGTATAATCAATCATATATTAACAAACTGTTAATTTACATACACAAGTGAAAACATGAGAATCACATTACCACAGAGACCGTTCCGTTCGTTTTATTAAAGCCATTTAAAAGCAACATAAATGTAGCAGTAATACGCCGGATTTTGATCGTTCTTCGCTGCGACACAAAGTGAGCAACGTATAACGTACTTCGTTAACGAGGGTTACTACGTCACTAGGTATATATGCTACTAAATCATAGATATATTATGACTCAATTATATTAAATTTATTTGAATCAAAATGTTTCTTATTTTAAATAAAAATATTATGTTGGCCGAGCATCGCTCGGGATTATTGTTAATTATAATTTTTAATACAAAACCTTAATTATGCAAAATAATCTTATAGGTAATTCAATCTTTTCATTAAATTTCTTTCCACAATAAATTACGAGAATGATATGGACTCTCCTGTATTAAATATACTTGAAATGCTTTTGGTTTCTTAATTTTCAAAATAATATAAACAGGCTTGTCAAAGTGTATTTTGTACTCGCAGTGAAGAAGACTTTTTATTGAGTTGTACAAGTATTGATCTATATTTTAACCCGAAATTCAGTTTTCGAACTTTTTATCATAAAGATTATTGTCTGAAATGATATTTTTGGTCAATTCAATTTCTTTCTTTTAATGTTATAAGATTAGATTAAAAACAAACATTATTAAAGATTAAAAATGATAATAGGATAATTGCATAATTAAGTTAAAAAATGTGTATTAAAAATGGAATGAATTAAAATGAAGTAAATCAATAATAAACTTAAAACTTTAGCATATCAATCTTTTAGTCCAAATAATGTGTCCAAAGAAAAAGTAAAATAATTAAATTATTTTCTGCATTCTTAATTTATACTAAAAGTACATTTATGTCATATAAATTCATGCACATTTTGTTAGTATAATAATTTATTCTATTATTAGAATATCCATTAGTGCGATTGGAGTAATATGAAAAGGTTACAACATGTACATTTATGCATTAAGCGAGATACACATGTTAACATTAACAAAGCCTTAAAATCTCTTGGATATAATATGTTTAGTTTCATAATACTGGGATAATTATTTGAAATTTGATAGATTTGATGAAATTAAAATAAATTATTGATGAAATCCTTATCACCAGTTTAAAATTTATAAATGTAAATAATTTAGTAATGAGAACATTATAAATAAATTATATATTATAGTTTAAAAGTCTATCTTCATTTATTGAACTTATGAAACAGGCAACATTTATAGAATATGTGATATATACAATAATTCTAATTTCAAAAACTATCAATAAATGAATAGAATAAGTTATTATAAACAGAATAAGAAAAGCATATAAAAGTTGAAGTTGAAGTTGAAAATCTTTATTGAAAAAAGGAATTCTTAATGTCATAATTTAATTGCCAATTTTATAAGATCACATGTACACAGCATCAGTCTAACAAGCCTAGAAAATATCAAAGTTGAATAATTTTTCAAATTAAAAAATGGCAGCGCTCTCTACAATAGGCCGGATTTTTCAATTAGCCTATGTCAAGTACAATATTCGGATTATTTTAAAAGTACTTAAAATAACTCTATAATAAAAAAAAAATAGTTACTACGTTTATATCCTCGTTTTAATTATACTTAATAAAATTTTTTGTTTAACATTTGGCAGCGGTAAGACTTAAAACAATTATTTATATACCTAAAAACATAATCTTTGAATTAGGAAACTATTTGTTGAGAAAAATTGTACTAAATTCTAAACTGAAATTAAAATTATAAATTCAAAGTTAGGCAAGATCAACTAATAATAAATAAAGCAATTATATCGACTGTCCATGTTTATCTCATCATTTTAGGTTTAATTGTACAAAGACAAATTATTTTTGGATAAAAATAATTTGATGAAACAAATATATTACTTATGAATAAAATACAATCAAAAAGTTTGGTGAAATCAAGAATTTTTTTTTCGATAACAGGCAAGAGTTAGTATATTTGTGGTACACGTCGGGCCTGAAACAAAAGCTATTTACGCAGTTCAGGAAACTGATAAAAGTACAATATAATTATTTGTGTGCATAATGAACTAATAAAATGAGAAAAATCAATTTTATAACCAAAAATGTGTTAAGTGGGGTCGATAAGACCACACGGGACCTATTGAAGGTTAAGACAATAAGGGTTCATCAAAATGCAGAGAATATGATATCAATAGCAGGAAAAGTTGCGTAAGGTCGTTTTCGTGTTTATAAGGCGTATACTGCTCTGATGATTCGTTATCGGAAATTAAGCACTAGTAGAAATCTGCAGAGAAATATGCTACAAAGTTTTAAGACAATTTAATAGAAATGCTTTTCTTGACACGACGCCACTTTGCATTACTTGATAATAATCAAGATTAAGAACAATTCACTGTAATATTCATTTACTTATTTCTTAAATTTAATAACTATAATTATTATATCAATCTGTTAAAATTCATAATTATTTTGCATACAATTCACTTTTTGTAATTTCCTTGTTTCGTAAAAAATATATGCAATAATAAACGTACATAAATCTTTAAGAAAAATATAATACAAAAGCAAAAATTTATATTCAGATCAGAGAAAAAACATTTTTTATTTTTATGTAATCTCAATTTTAATATGAATTATTGTCCTGTTTCTAACATTTTTTTCTTTATCGTAAGAAAATGAATTCGAAAAAATACTTTTTAAATTATATTATTTGAACGATATTTCAACGTCTGGAACAAATTGGATTTAAAATATGAATTTTTGACGATTTATGTATTTATAAAGATCTAATTACTAATTTAATCATTTTAACTTTAGTATTTTTGTTCAAATTAATTATGACATGCATTGTACGTATTAAGTAGATGCTTTATAGAATTGCTATATGTATCTAGATTACTAAAGACATTTCATTAGAAACTTTGTCAACATTTATAAATGTTACACAAAATTATAGCAAATAATTCATATGATGATGGAAGCTATTAAATAATTACTCAAATGTATTTATATACTAAAGAAATATGTAAAGTTAGTTTAAACATAATTTTATTGTTGTTAAAAGAAGTTTTCTGTTTGAATAAATAATGTTTCTTATTTTGAAAGACAATTTAATTAAATAATTTGTCTAGTGAAGAAAAAAACTTCATTGCTGTGAGATAAATATGTTCTAATAACACGTATTTAAGAATAAAGAGAAAAATTTACTCTCCTTTTAATCTGAATGCTAGAATCTCGGGGTATTCACTAGCAATTTCTATTCAATAAAATCAATCTATCATTGTGAGAAGAGAAATGCTTCGACCAAGCAATCTTCTTTCGCACAAGCCGACCTGCCAGTTAATCATGCCTCCTGCATTATCGACTTCACCAAAGGAGGACACTGACGTGATTAATATCTGACTACTTGTGTCCATGTCGTACTTTTGTTGCTACACTTACTGTCACTGTATACCATCCAATTCAGTCAATTTACCACAAAAACTGCTTTTATCGATATTTTTATTAAATGCTAGGTTGATTTATCTCATTTTACCAATACATTTAGTTTGACTACAAAATTATGGAATAAACGATTAAAATTCCAAGAGAATTTAAGTAGGTAACCTGCGATATATGGGAGTACCCTTTTGAACCAAGTTCGGATATGTTATCAGGTAGATATAAATTCAGGCACAAGCAAGAATAGTTAGGCCCTAAAAAGATAGTATATAGAAAATGTCGCTTTAAAGGGATTTAGTCTTTAGATAAAGGATAATATTAATTGCTGCTTGTATATCTAAATGAAATTTTAATCTCTACTTACTTTTATAAAAAAAAATATATATATAGAAAAAAAAAATTAATTTTTTTTGGAGATTTTGATTGCAATAAATCAAACATAGCTATAATAAATTTAATATTTGTTGAATACTTTTTTAAACTATGCGGAATTATACTACTACTATTGATAGAAAAGCCACACGTAGTGACATTTAGTAGCTGCAAAAAAATATTAGAAAATTTTATAATAATTAATATTATTTTGTATTAATAACATCAACACTCAAACTGAAAATAACTCATTCCAAACTTGTTACAGAATAGTATATTCTTATTAGTTATAAAATTAAATAACAGAAAATTACTTGTAAATTTAATACGAATGTAGAAACCAAAAAATAAACTCAATAAACGTTTATTACAAAAAGAAAGATATGAAAAAGAAAAATGTTGTCTTTGGAAGTGTAAAATTTGACAAAATATGAAGAGATCAGAAAAATTTTTAATAGAATATATCAGAATAATGCTTGCCACTTGCAGAAATGTCGATGCAGTAAATTTGCAGCATATATTCAACGATATTCAAAAAGGAGCTTTTGTGGATTCACTCAGCATCATTTAACTTCAACTAAGATCACATATTTTTCTGCAGATGCTTGTGACTGCTTTAAGCATATGTTCATTCAATTTTGACTTTGGAACTTATGAAATCATAATTTTTATATAATTAGCATTTACATAAAAAATTAATAAATTATTTATAATCACCTTCAAACATTTAAATTTATTTTAACTATTCATTTTTGTTAACTTTCTTAGATACATGCTAAATGCTAATTACTTCAAAAATCGTTCAATTTTGGTAAAAATTTTAATATTGTAAGTATATTAATACCTCAATCTATAAATGCAATTTGTTACGATCAATTCAACTTATGAACACAACTAGCGAACAGTGTCTCGGTTTACGAACACAGCTCACAATCAATGTCTCGGTTTACGAACACATAAATATACTAATTTTGGACAGACTTTGGAGGTGTCTTGTGAAGAGCAATAATTGTAATCAGTTATACTCAAGATTGCTAACCGTTGTTTACTTTACTATATTTTAATTACTTTTCTTTAATTTACTACATGGAGAAATTTTAATTTAATTCGCTTATCGTCTTGATGATAGTGATTACTTTTTTTTTAATTACAAAACTCTACACCTAAGTAATAAATTTTATCATCTTTATGGTTACTATAAACATTGAAGACGATTAGCGAATTTTTTACAATACTCTGATAGTTGTATTTACTATAAAATTTTCTCCGTGTACAAATAATTCGTAAAAGGAAAAAAAAAAACTGAATATACCGGATTTAAATAAATATCGATTTGTTAACGTTTTGTTTACAAATGAAGTCCAAGAACAATTTAGTTCGTAACTAGAAGTACATTTGTATTTAAATAGCAACAATAATTTTATTAATTATGTTTAATTTGCATATAATCAACAAGTTATATCAAATAAAAATAGTTAGGTAGAGTTTAATTACGAAGTAAAATAATATATCGTAAAATGTAAAAAAAAGGTGTTTGATATCTTAAGTTGTAATCTTAGCCGGTGTTTTCTTAAATCTGTAATTAAATGTCTGTGACTAGACTACGATGGCACTTTGCATAGTAATGGTTTTGCGACACGAACGCGTCGTTTTCTTCTTTTCGAACATAATTCCCCACTCACCTTTACAACAAAGTTTCACCGCAAACCATAGAGTCATTATAATCTCGTAAATTTTTAGCCTTTACAAAAAGTTTAATCCGGAATGTCAGCTTGAATGAATTATTCATAAAAAGATACATCTTAATTTATTACAAGAAATAACATTTGAAAAAATCGAATTTTCTCCAGTTTTACTTTGTTTTAAATTACGAGATTATACGTTTTATACAATCATCATGCTAATTACTTCTTTTTCCTAAATCTTTATGTGATAAAATGCAAATTTAATAATTTATTAGGTATCAAACTTTTATTTTCTAATATATTTTAGAAGATAAATAAGAAAAACTCATTTATTTGGTTAATCAATAACTTTAGAAATACTTTGATATATAATGCAAAGTGAGAGGAAACTCTGTGATATAAATGTTCTATGTTTAGAGATAAATAATAAATTTGACTCTTATGTAGCCAAAAGTTCCATATGTCATCAAACGGAAACAGATCGTTTGTCTAGTCAAGCTACTGGCTCCATCTGATTGCTGCATTCCGATAAAAAAAACTAGTCTTATTGCTTTTGTTACTATATCATCAAACAAAATAGTTATATACATTTATATAACTCATATATTCACTTTCAGAAATAATTTGATTTTAACTAAAATACAAATTTAATGTTCAAAATAGAAAAAGAATATTTATAACAAAATTAAATTTCATTTCTCGTTTTCTTCTTTTCAGCGATATCTTAAATTATTGTCACGAACATTCCAATTTCAGTGTAATTGAACTGACATTAATTTTGAAATGAAATATGAGTTGTACAGCTGCTTTTTTGCGTTTTGTTTTCTGTCGACAATTTTCACTTAATTATTGCATTTTATCTTCTTTACAATTTTTTAATTATTTGAATTTTTTATGTCATATTTGATTAATTTTTTATTTTGCGCTGTTTTATTAAGATTTATATGCGTTTAAAAATATAAGAAATAATAAGGATTTTATAAAAATATGTAATGAATCTACAAATTTAATAAAATTGAATACAAATTCAACTGCCATTAACTTTACAATAATGAAACAATTTTTTGTGTCTTTTTTTCACTCGTTTAAACATCACCTTGAGCAGCAATGATAGTAAGGATTTTAGTTGAGTTCATAATTTGACGTCACTTTCCTATATTTAAAATGAATGACAAGCTGCCTAAAATTTTGAGTTTAACTAGAATTCACACTACCTCTGCTGTTCAAGGTCCAACAAAACAATTTTCAGATTTATATATATATATATATATATATATATATATATATATATATATATATATATATATATATATATATATATATATATATATATATATATATATATATATATATATATATATATATATATATATATATATATATATATATATATATATATATATATATATATATATATATATATATATATATATATATATATATATATATATATATATATATATATATATATATATATATATATATATATATATATATATATATATATATATATATATATATATATATATATATATATATATATATATATATATATATATATATATATATATATATATATATATATATATATATATATATATATATATATATATATATATATATATATATATATATATATATATATATATATATATATATATATATATATATATATATATATATATATATANTTAATTAGATTTGAGCTTTAAAAAAAAATGTTTTTTCTCCGACTGTATTTTGTAGTTGTTTTTTATTTAAAACTGAATTTTTTTTTACCATATTCCATTATTTTATACAAAATTATTTATTTTAATCACTAATATTTTTTATTTTTTACAAGTGCTTTCTAGCGGGATTAAAAAACAAAACGGATAAATGATAGTATTTATTGAATATATTTTGTATTTATTTATTTTTTTGTAATTTTTAATTGATAAATAAATGCAAACTAAGACAAAGGTACTAGTTGTACAATTATAGGGATCAATTTTGTACCTAATAATAGTTTTTATTCATTTATATAAGATAAAATAATACATGCTAGTAAATTTTTTTTTATTATATATAAATAAAAATCTTATATTTAGAAATGATTTTTAGAAAGTTTGACAATAATTTATGAAATAATCCATTAATTACAATATAATTACGAATTCTGTTTCAACATGAATAAATCTTGTTCAATTTGAACAGTATAATAACATTAATTTCAATCCAATTTAAAATAGATTACAAAATGGTTGTGTGCATGATTTCTAGTATTGCATAAATTATGATATTTTATGCGTTTTCGTCTGGGTTAGGATTCATGATATTCGACCTGTCTCAACTGTAACGCAATGGTAACAAATAACTGGTTTCTGGGTGCTGAGCCCAGCGTTCCCTATCATCCACATTCGCACAGTCTGGCATGTGACATATGCTAGTTATTGCCGGGTTCCAGGCGGCCTGGATATCGCATCCTACGAATTTTATATCTTTATCGAATGTGGCAGACAACTCTCTGAAGTTGCCAATCCATTCCAGTTAACCAGTTGAAGGAGACACTGCTTCGCATTCTATGTTTTGTTTCGGCGTCACTTTGCTTCACTTGGTTACGAATTGAAATGTCTTTATGAGAATACGCGTAAAAATCTGAATCATTTTACGATTCATATTTTATGAGTCTCGAATCTCTGTGCACACATAAAAATGCTAACATACACTGAATTTATTGATAGTAAACAATTCAATTTGTGCCAATATGAAATATTGTACTGCTAATAATACATGAAACCAAGCACATACTAGTTTTTGTACCCAAATTTCAAAACTTAACATTTATAGTATAAAACATCCAAGAATTTTTTAAGGACACATAACCTTATGTTATTTATTTTGTAAAAAAGATCAATATTAAAACATTAAAAGGGCAGTTATAAGTTTTTAAAATAAATTATAGTAGTTATTTCAAAACAGATGATTTCAATTTGTTTTTCTATCCTTATTCGACTAATAAAAACTTTTTTCACAAAATCCATTTCTAAAATTTGGTTTTGAAAAACTATGAGCAGCACTGGTAGTACGAATTTTAGTCGAGCTCAGAATTTGAAGCCAACTGTCTAAGTCACATTCATTGATTAAAAATGAGTCACTTTCTGCCTCAGCTTTAGTTTTTTGAAAATATTTTTATTTAAATATTTAAAATATATTGTTTATTTAAGCAATCTAGTAGGAACTTTACGATTTTTGTCGTATTTGAAATTAACATTTATACGTAAACATAATCGTTAGGTTTTATTGTTTCTGAAAGGTCTGCTGATTAACATAAAAGCGATAAACACATTCTATTCTGCAAACGAGAATTACCTTGCTTAGAATTCGCTTTTCCAATCTGCATATCATGTATTGAGAATATGATTTAAAGATTCTTTGAAAAGTAATATCTTTTTATATACAATTTTCATTTATAGTTGATTGAATCAAGAATACCTTATCAACGCTTACCGAGCAAGTGATATGAAATGAGTTTAACAACTGATATCAAGCCGCTGCATGTTTGAATAGACTATAATTAATCTCTTTTTAGTCTCCTCTTTCACCATGATGCATATTAATAATGAATGATTACACTTAAGAAATAATGACTTTGGGAAACAACATTGCTGAATATATTAAAGCTTGTAATAGTCGTGTTTTGTGCCGAAATATAATTAATATATTTTGTTGAATAAATAAGCGTTTTTATTGCAGGTAATAGAAGAAAATTCAGTTAAAACTTTGGTGCAAATGCCTCTATTCCAAGGCTACCTACCTTAAATATTTCCTACGTGTAATATCTTTTATTACTCATTCTAAGACTTCTGAGGTGGAATAACCAAACATGCAATAACCAAGAAGGGTAAAAAATTCAATTTCCCGAGTAAAGTCAGAAGGAAGCATTCTTGGCAATGTGCTGGAACTGGCAACTGGCAACTGGCAACCGGCCTTGGTCCCAGTTACAGCCGGGCTACGACCACCCTCGGCTACACCGTGTTGATGTAAATTATATTCAAATGGTAGATGTAACGTTTCATTTGTTGTTCGCTTAGTGTAGCGTGATACGCATGCTCAAACTAAATACGATGCGTTTGCTTATATATTTCATAATCATAACTGGTTACGACTGAACTCTATTGTAAATTTTATCGTCTATATTATATTTAGAAAATATTATCTCATTAAAATATTATTTATTTGAAACGCTTATAGGTTATTTTATGTTAAACTGCATGAGTTTTTGAATTAAATTGTATGTACTAAAATTTATTTTCAAGTATTATTTAAAGTTGTTAATCCTGCAACAAAATTTCTATTACCATTTTCACTTAAAAATATTCCATTTAATAGCGAAATATATGCATACATATATTTGGTAGTCAAACATACATCTCATATGTTAGAATGTATTTTAAAATAAGGCTTTTTGAAATATCACATCATATCCTTTAAAAATTCAATAGTAAAAGCACAGATACGAAACTTAAAAATCGTTTTGAAGAAACTTTAAACAACTGGTAATATGATTGGGTTTAGTTCCTAATCACACGTTTTGCATTAAACAATTACAGTTGCCTTCTGAATTAAAATTCATTATATTACTATTGATTTATGAATATTGTCAATAGAGTTTTAATGAGTGGAAGATAATAAAATATATTGCTATTAATATGCATTTCTTGTACTCATTTAACTGCTAGATGTTTCTAAGTATAGTATTCTTAATGCTATCAAATAATAAAAGTCTGTTTTGTAATATTTTTATACAAATCCAATCTGTAATTTGTTAAACCAAATTTAATTTATTTTTTTGTAAGAGCTTCGTTTTTTAATTCGTAGTACATCAACATAAAAACATTGAAGGTCGTTCAATAATTGAAATTTTACCTGTTCAGACCTTTTATTTACACTGAATATAATGTGTTTTCTATTCTATTATTAATAAGAGAGAGAAAAAGCATATTGTGGTTGCCTAAAATACAGTTTACCAGGTGCCACCCATCCCTATAAGCTGAAGATTTGAACAGTTTTTTCTAATTATTGTCTTTACTGATTGTTGTATTATTATTTTAATTATGTACTTTTAATCGATAATACAAGAGCTACCTCGTATCAACTTTTGGTTGAAACCATTTGACCAGAAATAATAGTTTACTCTTAATCAACAGAATATATCTTTCTGATCATTA
Organism: Pogonus chalceus; assembly: GCA_002278615.1. Lineage (NCBI taxonomy): Eukaryota > Metazoa > Arthropoda > Insecta > Coleoptera > Carabidae > Pogonus > Pogonus chalceus. The sequence goes on from NEEE01003577.1 coordinate 30,538, forward strand.
GCGACCTATTGCACATAGTTCAATAAAATATTTTCATATACATATCTGAACATTGAGAAAATTTTGATGTATTCGAAACATTCTAATATATACTTTAAAGGTACAATTTCTATATTTTACATGTAAATTAAACTTCATAACACGGAAATATATTAAAGCTCAAATATATACAAAAATATAATGTTTATATACGTCTTTAAAATAAAGATAAAATAAACTTTGTTATAAATTAAATTTATGAAAAATATTTTATGTTACATATTCATAGTTTTGCTGGTATATATTATATCATAAATTCTTTAAAAGCTGAATTTCATATTTTTAAATACATTTTATAAAAAATAAAGTACGAAACAAAATAACAAAACTAGAAGTATATAATTTCAATTGAAAAAGTTATATTAAAAAATAAAACAGTCAACAACTACAACTTTTCTTGTTCGCTTGTGCATTCAGTATATGTCACATCAACATTTGCCTCTCTAAACATAATTCTGATTTAAATTAAGTTATATTTAGCTTTATATTTTAAAGCTAACTACCTCTCGGTCTTCTAAATTGAATTGATAGACCAATGTCTGTATTATTTAATGGTTTTTTATTGTTAAAATTTATAATACAATTCATTATTTTATTTGAATATTTTCAAGCAAATTTTAGAAAATTAAGAGACAATATACGGTATAAATTCTGAAGCATCTGACATAAGTTTATGAATAAATAATGTAAAATTCAAAGAGTTTATATAGCTGACAGTACCTGTATGTACATAATATATGTATATGTATGTAAATGGTACATTATGTCGAGAAGCAGCTTTGTGAATAATGTTCAGATGTGCCGGCAAGGAATTATCGTAAATAGTTTATTTTCTCAACGGAAAACGAGCAATTCTTCAACGAAATACACGAATGTATCTTGCAACAGTACGAAGCGCTAATCTATTACTGTCCGTTGCAGTTCATGTACTGGGACGATCGAAATGTTTCCTAGCTATACTTTTTGCCCAACTCATCGATAAACTTTCAATTCTATTCCAGTGTCGCCTTGTGTCGTGCAATGTCGCTCGCCATCCAACTGGATGCAATAGCAACGATTGTAAATCATCATGATATCGCGATATCCAACGACCGTGGCTACCATATCGCTATTAGTTTGACACGTGATATCCGGCAAAAGTCTACGTTGTAACTTTCAGCGTTATGAAATCGATTTTACCAACGGTTTATTGAAAATACATTTTTAGAAATTCAATTTTATTTTATTGGATTTTATTAATTTTAATACACTGATAGTAACAGTAAGTTTTTTTTTTTTTGGGTAGTAACGGTAAATGTTTAATATTTATCACAAGAACAGGTTATACCTTGGTTACAATATTCCCGTAGGTATTAAATTATTTTTTGAAAAAGTTTGGTTCTAAAGGGATCTATAATAAAGTTAAATTAATGTTTAGCTTTACTCTGCAATCATTATATCAATAACAATATTTTTATAAAACCTTTTAAAAATAATTAATTTTCTTTGTGATTTAACAAAGAAACTATTTAAATGCTTCTATAAATATCTTTACTTTTGCTTTAAATCATAAGAATCACCAGTTTTATAGTGCAGTGCAAATATTTATAAGAGTACTGCAAATTCGGATGCGCTAAAATCCATCTCACCTACATGCAAAAGAGTATTATGTTTGTAGTCCCAGTCGGTCGCGCACGGAACTTGAAAATGTGTAACGCAGAAGAGAGAAAAAAAGGAGAAAATGAAAGATTAACGAGGACGAACAGTGGTGCGGAGATAAAGATGAAATATGTACAAGAGACCGCATTTGCTGTGCGGAACACGAGAATGCAAGGATTTTAGATTGAAGTATACCAAAAGGAATATTAAAAGTTCTTTCGGATTTACTGAAAATTTCTATGAAACATACGCTATCACTATTTACAAGCTTTTTTTTGTTTTGTTTCAGACTACTTGATATCATTCAAAACTATAACAAATAGTTTTAATATATTAAAATGATTTATTACGCTTTAAAACAATATATACGAGCGAAACATCAACGGTATATTATGCACACTACTATGATTTTTAAATAAATTTATAAAATATTAGTTGATAAATTATAAATTGTATATACTCATATTATATTGAAATAAACTATAAACAAATTTAGCTTATTTACTTTTGCACTTTGAATATTTCAATAAATATGTATTTTCAAACATGTTTCTACTATTTTCCATATTGAACATGTTTTAAAAAATAAATCTAATAAAAGGTTTTGTACCGATTCTGTAATTATTTGTTAAATATATTACAAACTTGCGACAATTATTAACCTGTTTTCAAAAAGCATAAAATATTATAACAACACTTAATTTATCTGCGTGATAATTACATTAAAAGAGTATTTAATATTTTAATAGCTTCACGTATCTTCTGCATATTACACATTTTTTGCTTAATATTTCGATACTGTGTTGCACACATATCAATGTAATGGAAATTTAGGTTAGGTAGCTGTCGCCGTTTTTCGTATCCTAGTTTTTAACGTTTTTGATTGTTCCAGTCATTAATGGTTTATCTCCGATCCTTTGTCCACCTATCTACTTCTATTTCATGCCTTTCTTGGTCTTTTTCTTTTCATGATATAAAGAGAAAACCCAATTTTATATTTCGATGTGTCACCTTTGTTTGCTCATTCTTGTTCCGTAAAAATATCAATTTTGTCTTTTGCATTCATTTGTTTTAATATTGTTCTTGATCATGTTCAATCATTCTTTAAAATTAACAGCATATTTATGATTATGTTTATCTTTTGTTAAGCAGCCAATGTTGTGAACTTAAAGTATATTTATTTATAATCTTGCATATTCTTATTTATGGTTTCCAATCACTAACTATTCTGTATTATAATTAGATAGGTTTAGTTTTTTATTCGCTGTTGCTATATACTTTTTTTTTTCACATTTTTAAAGTATTTAATATAAAAATTACAGTCCCAAAATTGAATTTTTGACCTTTAAGTATAAAAATATATTTATTACTAAAAGTAAGCTGGTATAAAAAATTACTTTGACCTAGTTTGAAATGTTAATTAATACAGCAGTAACTAAATAATAAATATGAAATATAAAACCAGCAAAAAATATAAAATATATTATAAAAATATTATGCTTTTAACACAAAAAAAAGGTTATTCATTTTTCTTATAATATTTTGATTGTATGAAAGAACAATATTCCAGAATATAAAATATAAAAATTCCTTTAATGAAATATATTTTATAAAAAAAACACGTTTCTACATTTACACTAAATTGGGTTCTGGAAGATAATTAGCACGGGAATAACTACAAATTAAAATTTATATTGAAAGAACTATCCATATTGCTTTCAATTCTTTTTTATTTTTTTTATATTGAGATACATGCAAGTTTAATTAGGTTCATTTGTAAAATATATACTGACGATTTGTTTATTTAGTTTTTTTAATAAATTTAATCATATATTTGAAGAGCGATGCTTTCAATTATGAAGAGTGAATAGAATCTGCAGCACTGAATTCAGTCCTTGTTTAAAGACTCATCAAAAACAAAAGAAAACGTCTCAGTTTATATTTGAAATGCTTTTATTTTGTATTTATGTGCTTCCGTACGACTTTTTGTTTAATGGCCATTTGAATTGGGAAAACCACTAAATGTGTTTCCAGCTTTTTAAGACGCCCTTTTAGAAAGATTTACAATGCTCTGCTATTTCTACAAACGTCGGTCTAAGGTATTACGAAACTTCGTTCCTGCCACGTATGCAGTTCATGATTTTAGTAAAGATTAATGTCTCAAAGAATTTTGCAAACTACTTTCTTTACTTTTCATAAATGATCAAAATTTGTGACATTAAAATAGAATTTAATATTGCTTTGATTTTTTTCTCTGTTTTTAAGGTTCCTCAAAAACTAATTAAGGTTATTTTCACGATTTAGTAACGCGCTTAAATTAATAAACAATTAAAAGAAGAAGACAAGCGAATTTATTTAAAAATAAATTGTCATTAAACAATTTAATTATTTGCTTTGATTAAATTCATGTGTAATGAATAGTTAAATTGAATGAATAAATTTTGAAACTAGTAATAAAGGTATTTGCTTAACGAAACATAATTATTTAAATTAGGTACAAAATTCTAAAATTTATATTTACTGCGCTATTACTAAACAAATTATTCATAGTACAATTGATGTTTTGTAATAATTTCCTATTATATATACACCAAGTGTAATTTAAATTATAGTTATTTGCAAAACGTAATTATAAACATTAAATAAATTTAATCTTTTTTTTTATATTTCCAAATATTGGACAACATTATATTAAACAATTTTAATTTTAAGTTTTATGAAGCTCTTAGTTAAATAAGATATAATTTTTGGTTTGGTTGGATTGTGTTTTCTTAAATTTTCATCGCTTTTTCTTCAGAACAACAATGAAAAAAAAAAAGTTTTGCTATTTTTAACGGAAAATCTTGGTGTTTAACTTTTCATGATAACATAGAAAACAAAATACGAAGCTTATTAGCTAAATAAACTATCACAAAATAAAAGCATGGTCTATTAATTGAAATAAGTTCGTAGATATATTATGCTTATATTAAAAATAAATAAATGTACCTATTTATCTTTAGAATTTATAAATTAATATTTCAAAATATATATTGAAAACAATTATTTTTTATTTAACCAATAATATGAGCAAACATATAAATGTAAGTTATAAGAATCTTTGCTCAAAAACGATTTTATCTATTGTGAGATCATAATGCGAACTTAAATAATTAATAAACTTTAAAATTAATTTTTGAATCATTATTAAGAGAACGAAAATCTAAAATGGTTTTAAATGACCTCGAAACGGCTAGTAGTATTGCTTTTACTCTAGATTTGAAGTTAGCTGTCACTCATTTTAAATCAAAATTTAGAGTTGAATGAGAATGTTCCTTAGACAAACCGTTTCATATTCTAAGCTAAACGGATTCAAAGTTTTTTAAATCAAAATTTTGAATAAAGTTTTACTGGCCCTTAATGTGTCATTGTTAGAACATTTTTAACACAAATAAGTAATATTTTCTAAATATTTTAAGTAAATAAATTTCTTGATAATTATCTTTGTTTCAGCTTTGTCTGTTTACAGTATGTGAACTATTTTTATTAAACTAATAAGCACTAGATGTATATATATATATATTTTTTTGAGATATTAATATCAATAAATAATGTGTTATAAGAGTATTTAAATATGAGTGCTAGACGCTGAAATACCAAACAGAAAATTTATTTAGCAAATAAAATTTTAAATTTAAATTTCAAATATAAGATAATTAAAAAATATGATATACAGACATCACTGAAAAAATTAATTATAAAGTACAACATTTTAATATGTATTTTAATAAATTCATCAATATTAAAGACTTGACAGAAGCTGTACAAAGTCAACAATTATATAAATAAAGTTTGTATACAAGAGAAATTCTCGAGCGAATTTTTTGTAGCCTGTATACATGAATAATTTCCATAACATTTTGCGTAAATCTCACGCATGACTAATGAATTGTAACGTTTAGCAGTACAAATTACGCATCATACTAAATGCAGGACTCGACCTTTATGAGATGTTCTTCTCGTCCCTGTCTGTCACTCATACTTCTTCGTCATTTTGGCATAGTCCGAATGCTGTTTGTCGCACAAACCCAGCCCAAATACCCGGTGTGGTACATGTCACTGCCAGTGAACCTATAATATATTGTACGGTAATTTATTAGTCTGTAGCTGTACTAGACGCTAGTGAATCTGAAACTTTTTTCTCTGGAAACTACCCGTTCTGATGCTAACCTATATACGGATATTTATTTTCCTTGCAATTAAAAATAAAAATATCTTATCAATTTCATGTTTAATTACAGTAAAATATGTTTACCAAGTGCATTAACTGTCAAAATAATAAATAATGCCTACTACATAATATAAAGTCAATGTGATTTTATTTTAATATTTTAAATATCACATAACATTTTTAATTCTTTTTAAATGTAGGAAAATGAACTTATCTTAACTTAAGATTTAAAAATTAGATTTTATATAATTGGTATCAAACTTGAGATGATACAAAGAATAAAATTCATATTATCAAGAGTATGAGACCCTAAAAAATTTTGAAGGACCTTGAAAAGCAGAGATACTTTGGTTTTTAGTTGAGCTGAGAATTTGAAGCAGACTGATATTTTTTAATCAAAAATTCTGAGCTCATTTATAATTCATACCACCACTACTGCTCAAGGTCCCTCAACACGAAATTTTAGAAAGTAATGTAATGTTTACAGTATAAGCTAGTAAAAGAAAAATAAAGTTTTGCCTTTACTGTGGTAATATTATTTTTAAAGCATCAGTTCTTTTTCTTTTCATTAAAAATTCTTTTAATCTTAGCTTATAATATATTATAAGAAATAAAATATAGCTCAAATCTTATCGACTACAAAAGTATAATTTATCCGGTTAGGAAAGGGTACGCGATGGAAGTGTTTCACTGTATACAAGCCTTATAAAAAGATTATGATAAGAAACAAAAACTTATGAATTTCTTAAACTTTATGATAATTTTTTCTGTACGTACAGCATATGTTCTTGATAATTATGAGTTTGTATATTATTTCATAGAAATATTTTTATTTAAACAATCAAAAATAGTGTCTTAACGACCAAAACCATAATATTAAATCTTTATAATTAATTTACTTGGTTAGGAATATACTTAGACGAATAAATAAGAATTAAAACCATTTAATTAGTTCTTAAATTATAAATTTATAGTTTTCGGAAAACCTTTTACTAGTAAAGTAGAAAACTACAAAATAATAACTTTAAATATATTTATATTTTAAGCACAAGGAAATTCTAATCCAATATATGTCTCTGCATACCAGTTTAAACGTTCTATAGCAAATGAATTGATTTCAAATTTAGACGACACATTCAGAAAATATCCAGGCGGAATTTATAGTTTCAATGAATTTAGGTTAACAGGAAGCGGATGTTTACTTGAAGCAAATTTAAGATGTTGTTCAATATCTCTGCAAAGGATGCATTAATAAAAATAAAAGGATATTTTTTTCTATTTTCAAATATAAAATCAAAACTAAACATTCAGTTTATTAATATTAAATATTATATTAGTTTGGATACTTTTTGTTAATTTGAGGTAAATAGTTTTTTGATGGCAGTTAATTATTAGTAAAATGTTATACATAACCTAAAAATGAAGTTATTTTGTTTATAAAATAGAGTTTCTTTCTTTAATTTAAAATAAATTTGATGCAATAAAATATATAAATCAAATTAACATCTATTGTCTACTTATATACGTATATGTATGAGAATAATAAATTAGAGTTGGTCATATAGAATTATACAGAAATGACATTCGTTGAAGTTAATTAAATTTTAGAGTTTTGTGGATAACATTGATTGAATAGTGTGCTAATGAATCTACGAGAGAAGACTGATGGAGCTACTTTCCAAAAACCATTAATCAGGATAGGTCATTAGATTAATTAAATTAAAGACATAGATTTATCTGAAACTTGTTTACAAAAATATTCAATGTTCACAAAATATTTAATAAAATTACCCTCTTGTTTTTGTTAATTATTATTTTTTACTTTATAAATTAACTTTCCTTATAACAATATTTTAAAATGATCAAAAAATTTATAAAACAATATTTATTTTTCATTAAATTGAATGTAAATATACAAAATTTGTATTTACTTCTGTGTTTTTTATTATATTACTGTTTGAAATACCAATTTATTTTATTTTTTACGTAGGAATAAATATTCTTTTCTTCAAAATATAAATTCTTATAAGTTAAATAGAAATTCAATCTTTTACGTAAATATTTCAAACTTTATTAAAGCAAAGTTTATAAAAGTTTCATTATTTACCCAGAAACTAATTGAATTCGGAATAATTGTAATTCAAATATTATTTTTAATTTAACTTTTCTCAGAAAAATATTCTACGATTTACTTAAAAGTATTGTTTAAAATTGTATTAACTTTAAACTCATTTTTATTTATTTTTGAAATGAAAAAATTTATCAGTGTTTGTCATTTATAAGAGTTATATATGCATTTATAAAAAAAATAATAAGAAAATAGATAAAAACATTATAATTTCTTTTGAAATACAATATAACAATGACTTCAAAGGCTAGCATTTAATGAAAATAATTAGTAAGCTAACTTCATTTGCAGCCCTTCTGATTAAAGCTTTTAGGTACTTGTTTTTCAAACAAGGAAAATTTTATCATAATATTATATTATTAAGAAAGAAAAAACTTAAGAAGTAAAAAAATTAAATATTAATTCAAACGAAAACATTTTACCTAACCTCACATTTTATAATAAATTAACATTATGAAAATATTTGTACAATTAATTTACATTGCATGATATGAAAACAATAATTGTTTTTTAAGTCAATAATTAATATTAACAAACAAATATGTAATGTAGACTAAACGACAATTAAATTTGTAAATTATCTATATGTATGTTATATATTAACTATTCAAATAATAATAATATTTTAAAATGAAAATGCTGGTTCTCCGTTTAGCAAATAAGATTAAATTTTGGAATATATTGGTATTTCAAATAGCATACATTTGCGTTTGAGTGTATTAATGACTATAAATTATTGAATATTTTAATTTAACGTTGAAATATTTTCTCGAAATGGTTTTTAATTGTCATTTAAGTGATAAGAAAATATACTTTTCAAATATTACCAATAAACTTTTCAGAAAACCCAAATTTAATATGAAAATATAAGAAATCGTCAATAAGTGACCATGTTTAAGTTAAAGCTAATATTAAAGAAACCAAAAACAATTCTAATTCCATAAAAGATGTGAACTCATAATGTACGAAACGAAAAAAAAAATCGACTTAAAAAACAAATAATAATTACATTTTCCGAACTAAACTAAACGAAAAATTGCCTTTTCATGCATTTTTTTTTAAATTACTTTATATTTGTTATAAATAGAAAAATGTACTTATGTTGTGATACAAGAAAACAATAAGAAAACTACAGAAAATATAAAATAATACAACGTATCTATGAAGGAAAACATTCGCCATGATAATAAATAATTTATTAATTTCAAAATGAATTATTTACTAACAAAGGATAACATACCAATAGAACAATATGTAATCCATGTTTCTGGTTATAAACATGTTTCTGTCGGTTAGAAATTGTGTGATGGGACTATTCAGTATATAGTTTGACAGCTGGGCAATAATTCTTCTCGTTTTGAACGGAATATTAGATAAATTACGGAGTTTCTATATTTAAATCAATTCAAAATACTTCGATTTATAAGTTTACTGTATAATTTATATTTTTGTTTATTTATTTATTTGTTGATATTAACAAAAAATAACTTATTTAAATAGATTGACAAAGAAAGAAAGAAGTTTAATTACAAAATATCCAGCAACAAAATCGGAGCATTTATACTTTCCAAATTTAGAGATAATAATACCTAAGTTGAAACAAAAATTACAAAATATGCACAAAATGAAGTTTTATAGAAACTTAATTAATTAGTAGTACTTCCAGAAATCTTAAAAAAACCAATTTTAAGCTAAGAAGCTAGTTTTGTATTTTCATTTTAACATATTTTATGTAAAATAATAATAGTATGTTTTGGAATGAAACCTAACTCCACGAGAGTAGAATAGCTATTCCAAACATGTTACAAACTATACTTTCTCTAATACAGTCGATTTAGTTGAATAAAAAAAATTCATAACGAAAAAAACTTTAATAGATATGTATTTTAATAATTAAAAATAGAGACTAATTGTCGCCACTTTGTGGTTATGCGTTATAAGATAATATAAACTACATATTATCTTATTAAATACTAGTGCATAATAATACTGCACAGTTACAATTGAAAATTATACAATAATTAAATGAATGCCGTAAAATTAATTCCATAATTATATTTTATTAATAAGAATTCCTCTCAATAAAGGACATTGCTATTCAGTTTTTAACTAACTGATTCAAAAGTTTACTAAGGTAAGCACTGAAAAAAATCTCTTTTTATCAGCAAAGTTTTTAACAAGCCTACACTTACTTCGATTTTTTTAAATATAATTTAAAATTGTAAAAATATCTCCTTAAAATAAATTTTCTTTGTAATTCGATAAAAAACCAATTATTCGATAAATAAATTTTTTTTTATATTTATCATAATTTTGTTACTTTTAAAGTATGCTAGAAATAAAATATGTAACTTTGTAGGGCAATTAATTAGTAAAAAACAAGCAATTTTATTTAATGAAATAAAGCAGGAATGTAGATTTTTTTATTATATAAAAGAAAAAATTTAATAAAGTAAATTTAAAAAATCCTGTGAATTTTTTTTTTAATAAAAATAAATGTTTTTATCAAGTGACTAATAACAAGTTTGAATTTAATAATTTTCATACCTTTGCCTACTTTCGTTGAAAGTTATTTTCCGAGTGCAATATTAAAATTCATAATGTTTTTATGAATTTAAAATCTCATTTAGAAGTTTTGAGTAACAATAATAGGTCCCGTCATATGAAATGTCATGAATGTCTTGAAAATGCTCGTTAAAATTTGCTGAACTGAAAATCAATATCGAAAGTCAAGAAAATTAATTTTCTATAGGAATTCAAGTGAACTTCATACAATAAGAATAGCACGTTAAGCTTACAACATTTCTTTGGTAAGCAATAAAATGAATAGAATTGTATATTTATTTTTCTTATTTGATTTGATTCGAAACGTTTTGATTCTGTAACTAATTTCACTGTGATGCCGTCATCGAATATAATTCACCGTGATAAATTTACATTTGAAGATCTAATCCCGGGATAAAATTGTGCGCTACAACATTTTAGCATTTGCATTTTTAACATGTTTCCATTTGTGATTTTCATCGGAATTAATTCAGCAGTTCGTGTCAGTCCTATTTACATAAAGTTATTTGTACAACATATGTGACCATAACTCGCGATGCGTAATTATTTGAAATTCGGACACTCTGTTGCTTGTCACGGATGACATATACAATAATATATACACACATACGCGACACTAAAATATACCTATTCAATCACACTAACATATATCTAAATATCTATTGCTGCATATATATCCCATTTATATATCATCTTGCGTTATATCATCAATATACATATATTTGTTCTGTCATATATCACATTTAACACAACTTTGGTTTCTGTTCAAGTAGACTTGGAAACTGTTATTTATTTATTTTTTTTAACTTAAAATAAACACAAAATATATCATGATTGCAAAACAGACAATGTTTACTTATACTTATGTGAACCAGACAGTTAATAATGTGTTTTGAAATAAATAATTGCAATATTCCAGCCAGTGTTTTATAAGCTTATTTTCTACATCACTTTAATTTTCCTTGTTTTCATACACTTCTTCATCAAAATAAACTACGTTTTAATTTAAATTTCAGTTTTATTTCAATTTTAGTGTTTGTATGAAAATAAAAAGAAAGTTGATGTAAATAAAAACTAAATATAGAATGCCACTATCACTTATTACGTTGCTTTAATTAATCAAGTTTTGTTTTATTAAATTATTTAATTTATTTCATATTATTTACTTAATCTTAGATCTTTTTTTATATTTTTTTTAAACGATTCCTTTATTTTGTCTTATAAACTCATAATGGCTTAAAATATATTGTTATATTAATGTTAAATAAATAATTTCTTAATATGTAGTGTAAATTATGATGGTTAAGCCAAGAATAGTTTTGATTTCCCCGAAAGAACAATTAACAATTAAAGTATTTTATTTTATATAATTTTACATATTCAATTATAACTTTACTCAGAACATAGTCATTTGTAAAAATGTTGTAACTAAAATATTTCTTGAAATCATCTTTTCTTTTTTCAATCTATTAATATATTCTTTTTTTTTAATTCTAAGCGTCTTATTTTTATGACTAGTGTACATAGAAAATTATTTCAGTATATGCTTTTCTTATTATGAATTAAGTTTTGAATATTTATTTCAATATATTCATATTTTATTGAATTATCTAGACAAAATTAATATCATAAATATTTTCGTAGCTTGCTGCGTAACACTAAATATCAGAATATTATGAAAGTATATTAGTTTTTCTTTTTATTTCTTCATTGTTCTAACTATATAAGCCACATATAAGAAAACCCAGACCTGCGGGCTTGATGTGACCGTCAATTTTTTTGATCCGGATTGTCCCGGATTCATTCAGTGAACTCAAAATGGTGAAACAAATAAATAATTGAATAAAAGCAGCACAAGAAGAAGTTTTTTATTTAATAATTTGGTTTGGTCCTAAACTCACAGTCAAAATTATAATTTGATCTCAAAACTAGAAAAGATTTCCCATATCTGGTGTAGCCAATAAAAAAAAGAAATCCTATTTTTTTACTATCAATAAAGATCAAATTACCAGATACAGATTTAAGTTACATTAAAGCTTAGTATTTTAATGGTTGAATAATATTCTGGTCAATTTTATACAATCTCGAGATGACCAACTAAATATATTTGCAGTTATCTTCAGAATTTAAAGCAAATTGTAATTTATTTCAGATTAAATGTAAGATAAATATTTAATAAGTTACAGTTTAAAAAAGCTTCAAATTCTGAAGCAACTTTTTAATGTACCATGATTTGTTTAGGTGTCATTTAAATAGATATTTACTGATATAGTAAATTTTGTCTCATTTGTGTTTTTATGAAAAATGTAAAATATAACCAAAATTAAATAATAATGCTTATAAAAGAACTTCTATGAAACAATTTTAATTTCGGATATGTACGTATGTGTGTGCATGTTTAATTAACAATGCACGTTCTATAAATGTCAAAAAATATGTAACTCATGTAGAACGAAAACACACAATTCGTGAATATACGTGTACGTACATTTTAAATAAAAGAGTTTCGTACATTTGTAAAAATATTCATTTTATATTATATATACTTTTTTTATTAACTTTTATATCGCAGTGGCGATTTTTTTAAAATTTGTATGTTTCTATCTATGTAGATATTTATATAATACATTTAAATTTGTGATCAAAATAAAACGTCATTTATGGCTTTTATTTCATTTAAATTGTAGAACTTAAGAGAATATATACTTTTAAATATTAAAGAGATAAAAAATCCTGTAATACGACACATGTATGTAAGGATGCTAGTCACGTTTTGCAAACTCCTGCGTTAATGCCCTATTCTTCTCTCTTGTATTTTCCTTGCGTTCATTACAGCAATTTCAATTCTCTTTTTCGACCGAAAGAGGATTTTCCTTTCTCTTAAATCATCCTTCTGTCTCCGCTTTTCTTTACTTTATTTTCAGTTCTGACTTTAATTTTAATTCAGCATACAGCAGATGTATTTTTAATACAGAAGCTACGCAATTTGTAGCTAAATATCTAATTATAACCTCTTTATATACTTTAATTTAAATGATTAAACAGTAAATTGTTATTATAAACTGAATTTAAATTACGGTGAAGATTATATTAAATTCAAGGATGTCATGCTGTACTAATAAAGTGTTCATACAAATATGGATACAGTTTCAACTTGTTTGTATTTAAAGGTCGCCACAAATCAATGTTAGCAGATATTTTTCTTCGACATACGTTATTATATTTTTGAACAACAGCTTTTTCGAAATACAGAAAACGTTTCAGACCGCTGGGCAGTATCATGTAAACGTACAATGATTAGACAAGTACCTTGTTTCGTGGCGATAACTATACTATCAATATAAAAGAAAATGTCTATTTAAATATTGCAAGTTTTCAGGTAGAGTTTTTGTATTTTTTTAAATATAAATTTCATTTTTGATATTTTCAATTTTCAAGTTTGTAGTATTTGTCTGTAATTTTAGTTGGTCAAAAGGTAATTGTTGATTCGTCGTCATATTATTATGTTATCTTCAATCTCTTTCTCTATTCATCTTTTTTGAAAGTTTCAAAACTTTTATTCAAATTAAATAAATGGTACTTCATTTCTGGTTAATTAGTTTAATATTTACTACGAAAACTATTATTTAATATAAAATTATTCTCCAAACATTTCATAATTTTATTATTAAATATTGATTATTTTATGTAATAATACTTTAGTGCATTAGCAATTATGTTTATATAGATATCAATATATTGAAAGGCTTTTTATCAAAGGCTCAAATATAAAAGTTATATTACTACTTACGGTGTTTTTTGTTATACTCAGGTAAAAGCTTCTGTAATAGACAAAGCATTTTTTTTCTTTTCAACGTTGTAATATGTAAGTAAAGTATTGGGGTATTGGTTCATATTACTTCAAAACACATTTTACATTAAAAGCTAATTTTAACATCAAATTAAACTATTATAAACGTGTTGAAACATATAACATGATTACACAAATTAATAAGTGAAACGTGTTCTAATCTGTCAACACATTTACTAGATATATCAATAATTGCAAACGTTGTTAGTGCTCAAGTAGTTATTGGATTCTATTTATAAAAAAAGTTGTAGAATTTTTTAAGCTATAAATAATTTTTTTTTTTTTTTATTATTTAGTCTGATAGAAACATTTTTTAAGTAATAAATAGTGAGACTTTTTAAAATTAGAAACAGTTTAGTAATTAAATGATTAATTTCAAATAAAAGCATAATCTGCAATAAGTTTGGAATGAAGCATAATTCGGTTACATGAGTGCAGAATAGTTATTCTAAACATGTCGCAAACTTTACTATAAATATAATACTATAAATTTAGTTGAATTAAAAAAATATTACACTTTGACAAATATGTATTTTTCTAATAAAAAACTTTACAATAACTTATTAAACACTAGTTCATTAATAATACTTCACAGTTGCGCAGAATGTAACCATTCAATGATTGAAAGTTATACGAGAATGGTACAGTTTTTATGAAAATAAATATTTTTGTATTGATTCATATAAATAATTTATTATACTTGTAGAAATGATCTCTCATTAAAATTTATAATTATATTATATTATTAAATCAATGATTTTTTAATTTATTTTATATAATAAATGTTACATAATTATAATATAATAACGAATAATATCTTTTTTTAATTAAAATTAAATAATTATATGTCATTATAAACATATTATCATTTTGTATTTTGATGTATAAATATATTTATTCAATGAATTATAACATTTCAATGAAAACAAAAATAGCTCGTTTCTATTGAAATTATTCATTTAATATATTGTTAATCCAAAAACCATATTTGCTTAATTGATATTCTGAATATTGCACATTTCCTGTTTAAATTTCATATTTGAAATCACTATCAGAATTAAATATATATTTACTTATTTAAAATAAACTCAATAATTTAATGAATTAAACATTAAACAATGTTTCATCAGGATAAAATAAAAATATAGAAAAGTATAATTTGCTGATTGGTGAATTTAAAATTAAAGTGGTTTATTGTATAACCTAAAAGTTATGAGAATGTATTTAAAAGATAAATTAACAGTTGACTGAGTGATTAGATTACAGGTATTGATTTATGTAGAATCTTAGAAGTAATACATAGGCATGTAGGCGCGTAAGGAAGTTGAACAGGAACACTTGAACCCTTAGGAATTAAGGTGTTTGAACAGTTAGAAATTTCATGTTCTTCCATGTGGCGGCGGTAATGTCGTCGTACGTGGCATTCGGTCGCGCTTAGAATCAGACAATTAATTACAACTGGGCTTAGTATTCAGCGACATCTTCAATTAAGAAGGTGCTTTGCAATAAGCACAATGCCATCGCAAGGAATTGAATTACAAGTTTACTATACATGCATGACTGCAATCAGATATTAGACAATGTAAAATGTAACAATGAAAACGCTAATTGAGTTATTAAAATTATTCATTTTATTTGTGTTTATTCACGTTAAATATTCAATCTTGTTTGTTGTTATCAAACCAACAATAAATAATGTTTCACTTATTAATTTTATGAAACGGAAATATCATATAAACGAATGCTTGGTTCAATTTAAAAAAAATTATAATAAAGTTTATAGTGATTGAAATGTTGCAAAATAAAAAAAATAAAAATTCAATGAAAAGCAAGCAAAAAAATAGGTTAGAAACCTCAATAAATAGTTGATTTAAATCAAACTAATTTCATGATTAATAATTTATTGGAATTTGATTACTCCTGTTTCGTCATTTATTAGGTTTTACCACTGAATTATAAACGATTTTCAGATTTTGCAACTGTAATATTTTACCGGTTTTCGCATTGTAAACCTAATTAACAATTTGTATTAAAAAAGTATAAATAGCTACCAATTACGCAAACGAACCTTGTTTAGCGAAAACATACATACGACAGAGATATTTTATTTAACGATTATAATAGTAAATTTTAGTTTTTTTATTCAATGTTTGACAATTTCCGTTTAAAATTTATAAGTTTATGTTGTACAATATGATTAAACCTAACAATATATAAAATTTTGAAATGTCCTCATTTTTATTTATTATTTTTATTCCATGGTTTTTATTATTTGCATTTTTAAATTAATTGTATCAACTATTTGTATACTATCAAAATTCGTGTTCAAACTCGTAACACTTTAAGAAAAAGAATCATTGATTCAGACACCTGAATTATTTCTTCCTTGAATATGGTTACTAAGTTTAATTTCTTTCATACATAAATAATAGATTAAATTATATTTAAACTTAGCCTTCAATTAACTTACAAATTGGAGAAGTGAAAATTAAATACAATTTAACTAGAATTGGTTAAGTTCAAAATAAATAAATTTATTACTTTATCGGTACTTGGGTGAAGGTTGGGGTTAAAAAATTTACAGAGGTTTTAATAATGGGGAAATAATAAAGTAATAAAATTATCAATTTATTTATTTCAAACTTAACTTAGACTTTTATTGAAATTGTAGTTAGTTTAAAATGTTTCAATAAGTACCAACCGCTCATTTTATTAAATTTATAGAATAATTTCGTTTCAAAAAAAAAAAAGATTGAAACTATCTAATATACTTTTATCCAACAGTAGGCATTCGCTGACACCGCTATACGAACGGAATTTTTGAACAATAAAGACAATGAAAAGAATTTACAGTTTCGCCATTCTTCTACATCGTATTTTAGCTATTGATTACTATACTATTTGTTACTACAAATTGCTTCCATTCCATGACATTTCAAATTAACTCTATACTATTCTTTCCAAAATTCCAAAAATACTTATGTATTTAGATAATGTTGCACTATTTAAATGTACGTTCTTTCAAAATGTATCATTGATTTGTTAAATTCTTCTCTCTGACGTAAAATTTTAATATATTTAACGAAATAATATTTAAAAATTTGTCTGTATTTTCGCGTTTTAAAAAAATTGCATACTATTTCTATTTCAGTACACTTGGCTTTGTCATGGGAATTATTATTTTTATTTTATTTATTTTCATTATTTTAATTATTTTAAAAACTGGAATGCAAGTTTAATTTTAATTTTATATATTATTTTATGTAAAAATTGGAAAAGCTAGTTTTTTTATAATTTTTTGTAGATAAAATACTTTCGATCCCTTTTTTGGTAATAAAGTGTTATGAAATAATTTTTTATTTACACAGCCCAAAAATGTTATTTTCCTGGAATTTTATATTTTTGGAACAATTGTTTTGTAAATATTTCATAATTTTTTTGAAATTATTCACATTTATAAAAAAATAATATTTTGTATCATGTTTTATTATTTTGTTTCTTTGTTTATTATTATTTTATTATCAACATTAGTCGCTGTGGCTATTAGTTGTATTTTTTTAATGCCATATTGTAAAACCGATTAAAATATATGATACAATAATTTACTATTTTTTTTTTTTGACGTGTGTCCTTGTCAGGACTTGCAAAAATAATATTGTGACAGTCTACCTATAACATGGTTTTCTTACAACATTCCAAGTTCTTAACTGGAATTTCTATAATTTTTATTAGTTTTTGTTTCTTTTTTTTGTATTGTCCTTACAAACCCTATTTACGTGGTTTTTATTCGCGTAAAACAAATTCATATTGAATCGATACATTATTTAGAAATTAAAAGGTCTAATTGTAAGTAGAAACAATAATATAAAAATATTATATTTGAAAAATAAAGTTGAGGAAGTGAAAAATGAAAATGGAATGTGGGTTTATCATTTAAATTAATCAAAAAATAATGAAATATTCAAATATGACACATTGTCACCTTGGAAATCAGTGAAATCATCATCATCATCAAATGTATACGATGCGGAATGTAACCTTTATCGTAATCAAACAATCGCTGCTCGTAAACAACGGAAATAACAGCAGCGCCTACCGAAGAATGAACCGCTCGTCTTTTGTCGGTGAGTGGTAAAACAAAAGACATCAGCATTGATTCTCGCTAACAATTGTCGTTGTGTTTCGGCAGTGCCGACACGTTGCCTTCCTTGATACACGCGTGCTGATAAGGGTTTAATAGCACGGAATCTCATTAGCAGTGTAACGTCTTATGCAAACAAAATGTGAGTTTGTATTTGTGTACGTAACGTGCACGTACTAGAACTAGACGTCGGCATTGGCATCGCAACACAACCGCTACCGTTGTATTACATTATAAGAAGATAACGCACCCGCACCACCAAACAAGAATATTTTGCTGCTTCCTTCCATATCACAGCTAAGTGACATCTACAAATTTTACATCTACAACATATGTTGCATTATATTATAAATGATTTATCGTATGTTTATCATTTATGTTCTTATTTTTAACAAATACATAACGGCACAACCATAAAATCTTCTATAAATAATTTACAATTTTGATATTGCAAATAGACAATTTTTCGATGAAAAAATCGATTTTTTTTCTTACATATTTCGATTTCCTATATTGTCTGAATTATCCCTGCAAAAGGGTTTGCTTGAACTCGATGCCGTTCTGCACTTATTTCGTGTTTGAGTGTCACGGTCTCGCTTCTGATTTTGAACTTTCGTCAAACGTGTTTGACTATTGAATCAAATTTGATCTGAGTTGTTTTATTTTAAAAGAGACAAAATTTATTGGAGAATCAGTCATTTCTATGATCATTTAAAAAAATCTCGGGCACTTGTAAGTCTAAAAAAAGTGGTAAAAAATCGACCACTTTTTTAGGTGGCTGCTATTTTGTGATTTTTCAACAATTTGACCTTAAAGTAGCGCAAGCTCCAGATAATTTTATGTAGGTTTTAGTTTTCTTAGTCGATTTTGTAACAGATGACCGCAATGACTTGTGCGATCCCGCCTGTGTCCAAATGTCCGTCCTGTATCGCTCGGATGTCCACCCACCTAGGGGGTGCTACAGATTGGACAGAGACTTGAAAAAATTCAGAAAGATACTCAAAATATCATTAAATAAGATGCTGAAAATTTGAAGTTAATACTACTAGTTTTTAAAGCAGATGTGTTTTCATAATTGATACCTTGATCTAGGAATAGCTCTAATTACAAACAATTCGACAAACATAATTTCTGAGCATATAGTTCATATTTTGATTCGACCCACGAACAATGCCTCTGTTTATGAATGCAGCAATAAACAAACTTACTGACTTTCAAGGTGTTTCACGGAGAGCAACAATTGTACTCATTTTAATCATTGTTTCAGATTTCGTTAATAAGCTAGGGCCATAAGCTATTTGAGGTATGGTGTCCTTTGTAATTATATATGACAATTGCTCACTCGGACAATCTTTTTAGGGAGCCCCCAAGAAAATGGAGGCCTTAAAATATAGCTTGTGTAGCTTATATGTAAATTCTGCACTGATTATGGAATCAAACTTATCCTTCGAAGAGTTCTCATTCGAAGTAGTCTTCCGCCCTTCTCCTCTTCTCTTTCCCTTTCCATTCTTATATACGTACAAGCCACTATCAACTTCAAATGAAAATTATAAAATGTTTATATTATATTATTTTTCTATAATTGAGGCCAATTGAATTATTTTCTATATTTTTGCTACAAATAATCCATAAAAAAATGAAAAAGGATGTTTTTGTTCTTTTATTTTGCGAAAGTTGTAAATTAATAATTAAGTCAAATAAAGTATTAGTTTGAAATACGAGTTGAGTTGATATTATAAATTGAAATATAACACAGTCACGAATTGAAAGTACTATGCGATAAATCGAATAAATTTCAAAATTTATGTATGCGATAAAGTATAGCACACATTAATAAATAAATTGAATGAAAAGTATTTTTATTTCCACGAAAAACATTCATCTTAAATTCCAATTGTACGTGGAAAGACTATGGTAAGTAATTTTCTCGACGTATTCACGTCCAGCCATGAACTATTAATTTAATCTCCTGTATACAAAGACAAGATATTTCCGTATTCTGTTGTGTTCCACAAAATGACAGCAATAAACACAGTCACCGGAAACTCTGGCACGTAAGGTGATATTTGTTTGTCTGCACTTGAGACATTTCATGGATGCAAATAAAACATCGGTCGTTCGTCGCGAAAGGAATAAAGCCTGGTTCGTTTGTGACACCTCGTGGAAGCGGACATATGTTCATACTGAGCTAGGATATTTGAACGTACTTTCTCAAAGATATATATGTTTATCACTTTGACAGTTTAGGTTATGTGAATGCGTAAAATAAAAACAAATCTCTTCACATCAAAACAATATCATACATAAAACTTCCTGAGTATTACGACTAAATTTATATTGCATACTTAAATTATTTTATAGGAAATTTAATTTATCTTCAAATATTATTATTACCTTACTTTAATATAAAAAAACTTTTAAAACTTTGTTGCTTCATTTAAATTATCATAAGCAGCCAATATATTTTATTAAAAAATGTAAGTTGCATAAAACTGAAAAATTTAAATCACTTATCTAGATAAAGCCTATTTTTGTAGAATTTCTCTACAATAATAATCGAACTTCTTATGAAAGAATGTTCAATTTGCAACGTTAAAAAAATTGCATGATTTTACAAAAGAAAAATAGGTTTATATATCTGCTTTTTTTCTTATTCGAAGAAGTAGGTATTAAGTGTTTTGCAACAATGATTTTATTGTTAAAAATTTCACCATAATTTATCGTATTATTTGCAGCATCGGGAATAGATTATATATAAGCGATTATTGCCGGTTATTGTTTGGTATTATTTGCGAGTTCTTAACAACGAAGCAAGCTCTGCGGTATTGATTTTATTATAAAGTTTTCTTTCATTGCAAAATACAAATTATTTATCAACGATTTTTGCTAAATACTTACATATAAACGAATTTAGATTTTAAATTGCGCTCGGCGACAATTAATATATTATAAATTTTCTATCAGTTAATGATTTTTAGTTTGCAAAAATAAATAAAATTATTAATTGATTTTGCAAAAAAAAGTTAGGTTATATGTTTTTGTTTTTATTTTTCATATCTTTACAATTAAGTTATATATTAAGCCAATCTCTTTAGCATCTCGTTTTCTATAAAATTATTTTTAAAAAAAGTCTATAAATATTTGACGTTTTGAAATTTTTATTATTAGTCTCTTTTTATAGTTAAATTGTTTATAAATCTAAGGCTCTACTTATATGGGAAGGTATGAAAATATATAAAAATATCGAATAAGCAATAAAAATATTTAACAAATCAGTTCTGAATATTCGAAATGAAAAGAAATAAATATGAAAACATAATAAATGTTTAACAAATAAATTATAAAAGATAAATTTAGTAACGTGTAAATTTGAATAATGTTTTAAATTCAACACTTTGTATTCTCATCAAGATTTATATAAAAGCATACTGGATTATTATGTACCTCAGTTTGTTCATTATAAACAAACTTTTGCTCCAATATGGACTAAATAAACAAGTACGCATTTATACTGTCAACTAATTAACAAGATCTAAATTTACTCATCAAACACTATATTATACAGGTATGAGGGAATCCGTTTACGAGTTTAACTTTTGTTTAAGAGACAACCTATGCAAACAAGTTTATTTCGAAAAATATTTATTCCCTTGCTGGTTATTATTACTTTAAACTTCTTCATTGTAAAGCGATAATTAATTTTATTTTCTCTATAGCTACTATATTTAAATATTTTTTTTTTTACCACATATGCAATTGTTGTTTATGAAACAGAATTTGGTATCAAGCGTTGTAAAGTATTACATTCAGTTATATATGTATCTGCGGTTGACAGATTGGGTTACAGACAAAAATGATTTTTAATTTATTGTCATTTATTTCGATACTGAAAAAATATACACTGAAATTTTATTTTCTTCAAATACTATGTTATTTTAAACATAAATCGTAATTACAAATGAAAATAAAATTTTTATGTTACGGGTTTGAATTTAAATTTGAAATGTTAAAAGAGAACCACCTATAAAATATATAAACAAGAAAATAAGTATAAACTCATATATTTCAGAGCAAATTAACTTATTTTAAATCGGTCAAAATAATACATTTTGTAAAATAAATAATTGACTTAATTTTAATGAATACGAAATATAATAAAAATTCTAAACCCAAGATTTAGATCAGTTGTATATTATAGTGCTAAAAAACAGATGTGCATTTTGCAAAAAAAGTAAGGTTATGCATCAATAACTTTTTGGATTTAAAAATTTTGATTTTTTAAAATAAATTTCTCTAGTACTAAGCTGGATATTACACTGAGATTTATGGCATTGTGTTTTATTACACATCTCTCTTTCAAAGTAAGATTATACTTCGGCAATTTTTTTTCTTCTTTTTTCAAGTCTAGGAGTTTTTTACAAAATAATGAATAAATTATTTAGAAATAAAGGCAAGCACTTTGGAATTATACTTATTTTAAAACTCTTTTCCATTTCATGTATAGTTTGCATTATCTAGAGCTTTACACGAGAGCGAGACTTTTCTCACGAGACAAGACCGAGACGAGATAGTTTTGAAAATATTTTAGGCGATACCGAGACCACATATGGCGAGATTCGAGAATCTCTTTTCTGGTTTCGTTGCACTTTTGTTCATAAAATTTTTACTAGAAACATAAAATCGTTACCACTCCAACAAGCATTTTTTTCTATTAAAAGAAGGGTCTGCTTTAGGTAACAATACGGTTAGTGAAATCTGGTGACCACCTGTAAAATATATTGTATAATAATTTTGTCTTTCATAACATTTTCAAGCCAAAGTGAAAAAAGAATTTTAGGAGTATATAAATGTTAATTAAACAANTCTTAGAAAAAGTTCTTATAATAACTATACAAGACGAGACGAGACAACTGGTAACGAGACGAGAACAAGACTGAAACGAGACCTACTTTTTTCACAATTAACGAGAGCGAGACGAGATTTTTGAAAGTCTCGCCCTATATCGTCTTGTGTGAAACCCTAGCATTATCTAAAAATTGGTAATTTTATAGGAACGATTTTGGACAATTTTGGAAACTAATGAACTAAAGTAACGATCACTTTCTATGATATTATGTTAAATGCAAAACTCATAAATACCTGTTTAATTTTCAATTTAAAATAATAAATATAATAAAAGTGGACGATGTGTGCCTTGTTATTAAATTTTTGTTATAATTTTATCTAATAATGAACCTTTACTTCAATTTGAACAGTTTAAATAATATTGAATTAGAATTATATAAATAAAAATTTCATATTCCTTAGATTGATAAAATTAAATTGTCTAAGTCAAGAATATGTTGTGTACTTAAAGTAAGTAAATTGCAATTAATTATGAAAATGAACGGTTTACTATATAAATATCCCATAATGCTCATTTATTAATAAATGTGCAGTATTAATTTAAATTATAAATAACAAATTTATTGGAGTCTTGTGTGCATAAATCATAAGCGACTTGAATGAAATTTAATTAATCACGCTATTTTACTAAAACATTATGTACATATGTGCATATCATAGTGTGTTTACTGAAATATTCACTTGCTTCGTACACATTTTAATTTAACAGCATGTAATATATTGAACAGCCTTTGTTACTCACGAAATTAATATTTTACAAACAAAATATTTCAACATGCATATAACAGTGTTGCTTTATAGATGTATTGAAAACTAATATATCAAATTATTACTTATATACGTTATAAGCTTACATTTTCGTCTACTTTACAAAATAATTAAACTACTTTATACATATTATCAAAACTAAGCTTTGAAAATTTTCATTTAAGTAAAATGCAATTTTATAAAACATTAATTTAACGATTTTGTTATAAAATAAAGCAAATTTTATACTATAAATAACATGTTTCAAGCTAACATTTGATTCATTTTAATCTTCTACTTGCTCATATTTAGATACGAAGTAAAAATTTGAAAGAATCTATTTAATATTTAAATATACTAAAACTGAGAACACAGAAATTTTTAGCATTCCACGCCACGAAGCAATAATACGCAGATGTTTTTGTTAGACATACGTTACTGTATCTTCGTAGCGCTTAGTTAATATACATATTTATAAATAATATGAAATAATTTTACTTTGTATGTTGTTTTTGCTAAAAAACAACAGCTTTTTCGTTAATTACAATATGCTTTTAATACAGAGATACCATGATTACCCAATACCATTTCTTCGTGGCATCGACTTAATGTTTTTTTTTTTTTTTTTATATACCGAGTATAATTTTGCTTTTAAACTATATTTATCTTTATAAATCTTTTTGCAAAATATAATTATTAGAAATGAAAATACTGAAGTGTGATGTTCGCGTTAGTAATAACATGTTATAATGTTATTTGAAAAAGGTACTTTCTAGTTAAATATATTATTTAAACATATACCAAATATATTATAAATTACCACAAGTTTATAAATCAATATGTCATTAATAATTCTACTGTAATAAATGGTTTTGTTTGTATTTCTAAAAGTTTCGCACGTGTACACATTTATTTCATTATTAGTTCAAAATTAACATAAATAATTTGTCATAACAGTTCATTCTACAACTTTATAAGTTTCATATTTAATAATTTTATATATTATGTTATTTATTTTTTTAAATCATTTACTTAAAGTTAATGAAAATACATATTTAATGTTTTAGCTCTTCACAAAGTTCCGTTACTACGTTATTATTTAATTTTCTCAAAAGTGAAATAGTTTTGCAGTAGAAACTTGTTTTGACATTGATCGATGACAAAATTTATATTAATATTATCCGGGTTCAAAGGTTTATTGTTTTTATTATCCAATTGGAGTACATAGAAAAAGTTTTACTAACATTTGAGTCAAATTGACATTTTATAGGATTTGTGGAAATTTTCATATGTGTAATATCTCAAGACTTTCAATATAAAGTGCAAAGTATTGGATCCATTTACTTGGAATATACTAAGAAATTGTTTTAAAAAAATGTTTTGTTTGTATAAAAGTATAATTCAAAAGAAGTCGGAGTTGCGCAATAAAAGCAGATGTTTTAGTTTCGACATACGTTACTGTCACTTTTATATTCTGAACGTCTGTCTGACATATGTGTATAATGTAAAGTATGTCGTAACTTAGTTCTGAAAATAATTTTGATTTTCCCGCGTTTTACGTTTCTATTCTCAGTAGATTTTCAAACTGTTTGTGAATATTTATTGTTGTCAAACTTATAAATTATATTTGCAAAAACATGACAGTGAATTTATGCATATATTTTGATAAAGATAAAAAGAAAAATGGTACTTTAATTACATTTTCTGCTAGTAGAGAGGCAAATTACAGTAAAAAAATTGTGCTTTTAAATAAGAATATTAATATACAATTAACAGAGAGAAAAAACTGCATTAGGAGTAACAATTTCAATTATAATTAAAGGAATTTAAAAAAAGGAAGCGTTTTGTCCCTTTAGAAACAATGATAAGTGCAAGAATATTAAGGAATATTGAGAAATTGCATCAGTCTGCTATTCGACGTATTGTTTACTATATGTAAAGAGAAAGTATTTAAAGCCTTTATAATTTTAATTTCATTTGATTAATTAAATTTTGTCAAAATATTATTATATATTAATCATTTTAGACATAAACCATTTCAAAAAGAAATGTCATTTTTGAAGGATAAAAAAAAAATTCGGCAGGACGGTATCATGTAAACGTAAAATTATTGCGCAACTCCGTCTTCTTTTGAATTATACTATAATATTTTATTGCTGCCATTATTAAAATTTGACATTTAACTATACTGAAAGCAGAAAAGCGTCATAACTGTAAGTTTTGGGGCTCCAATATTCAATTTAACAAAAAAAATAATTTTTTTTTAATATATTTGCATTGATTTGACAATTTCTTAGTTAAGACCTTCACCAAATTTTAAAAGTATTTATGTGAGTAATGCTAGACAGAAAACTGAATCCTTAAATATACATAATTCTAAACTTAAAAACAACCAACGAAGGACTAAAACATGGATTAAAAATCAATCAAAGAGCGATCGAAAGGTCAAGAAACAATTAAAATCGATTGAAAAGCGATCATGAATAATTAATTCACGATTAAAAGTACTATTTATTTAAATATTATTATAAATTATTTTTTATGTAAAGTATCTCTAAAATAGAAGTAAATAAGAACAGATTTTTAAATCTTTTTAATTAAATATTGATCTTTTTATTCTCACGAATGCAAATGACAGATATTATTTTATTACAAAGGTAATTAATATAAACAATCACAATACTATAATACTGTGTATATTTCCTATAAAATTTATAAACGTTATTGCTGTAAACAATGTCGAACGTAATAGGAAATTAATAATAAAATAGCGTGTTTATGTATTTTATACACATACAGTACGGACAAAAGTTAATTTTGTATAACGAAACACAAACAAATTTTACATTATTACAGAATAATAGATATTGAAGGTAACAGAACAATAATTCATCTAAAATCATGTAGTCCTCAATATAACTATAACACAATGACATGAATATGATTGTTAGAACTTGAATCGTAATTCACAATATCATTGAAACAAATTTACTTCAGTTTCAAACCTGTTTGGGACAGCACTTACGCTAACAATACTTCTTATGCTGTTGTTTAGGAAATAAGATGCCATTTATAACTTACGGAAATACTAGGTGGAACAATTGTTTATTTTATGACTTATTTTTGATGAAATAATAAGATGAGCGTGTCGGTACTCGTTGAAGCAGTTATAATTCTTTATTTTTGCGCTTTTCGAAATTAATTCTAGCTTCAAAAATTTTTGTAACAAACAAAGTAATTAGTTTAATTACCTTTAATTATATTTTCATTTAAACATCTATGTATGTTTTGAAAATAATAATATAGAGATAAAAATAAATTCAAATGAGCTCATGAAAACAGTAAAAGGATCAAAGTGGAAAAAACAAAAGAATATTTTAATGATTATTGTTATAAATTAATTAAAAATTGCTCGGTAATCTTCAATTTAAATTAAATTTAATATATAACATCTTAAAACAAAAGGATTAACATGAAATAATTTAAATTAATCTTACGAAGAGAACAAGAAAATAATACTTAATGTGCAAATCAAATAAAGAAATCATTATATTTAATTAATGGAAGGGATTGTTAATTTTCTTTTTCTCGACTTTTTTTAAGATGATTACAATATCGAAATACAAAAAGTTAATTATTTTGTAAATTAAATAAAAGTGATTTAATTTTTTCTATATTTATTAAAATTAAGATTTTCGAAAAGGATTAGATTAACAAAATAATGACTGTTTAGCTAGTAGTTTTTATTTATTTTAAATTTAAATGAAAATTTTGTTATATTTTTAACTTACTTTAAATGATAAAGCTATTATTGAAATACATATAATATTTATCAATTTGGTACCAAGTGTCCAATTTTTAAACTAGGAAAGTTATTTTATTTGTAGATATTGTTGAATTTTTAATTTAAATATCTTTTTATTTGAAGTAAGACTTTTTACAATCAAAAAGTTTTCTGAAATTTGTTCAACCCATAATAAGACTAGAATCTACCCGTTACCTATACTTTTTATTTAAAAATGCATATATTAGGTTTAAATAAGGCTTTATTAGATATAATTTATGCTTAAAACCATCCATATTTTAAAAAAATGTTAGCTCTCTTTTGTTTTTATTATTACAATTGATGAAAGCAAGATTATCTTCTTAAACAGATCAATTTTTTCTTTATTATAATATTGTTTTATTTTAAAATTGTCGACTGAAATATTAGTAAGAATTGTAAAAACGAAAGAAAATTAATATATCAATTTAAAATTCAATTATTGGAGAACACAAAATTAAATATTAGAATATTTGAAATATAATTACATGATATAGTTGAGGAAATAGTATATGAAAGCGCGCTGTATTATGTCGCTTGTTGTTTGCAGCGTATTAAGCCCTTAATCCATCTTACTTGTGTCGGTGTCGGTTAGAAATGATGGATCGTGCTCCGAATTCGGTATACAGGTTCTAATGCATCATATTCATATGCATGTTGTTGCATCCTAATCTGGTACTACAAGTACTGCAACATACGAGTCTGACAACAGTTGAAGTTGATATGATTTGCTATTTTATGGCGAATAAAAACATGCGTATTTTTTTCAACAAGAAACGCACTAAAACTTACATATATTCGAATGAAAAACATTTTTAAGGGTAAAAAAGCAATAAATATTGATGTTCCTTTTATGTTCGGAAAAGAAAATTTTATAGTTGAAACAAATGATACATTCTTAATTTGATATAAGGGAAGATACATATATAAACTATATAATTTTTGTGTGTTATAATAAAACTAAAGAATATTATAATAATAAAAAGAATCTAACTTATTTTATGGTGTAACCCTACAAAACAACATTATTAAAATAGTATAAAACAGTTTTTCAAATCAAAACTATTAGTTTTTTCTTGTTTTCCTTAATTTATTTAAAAGCTGCAAAAATAATTCTTCTGATGAAAGAATATTCAATTAAAATATTTAATAATATCATTTTATTCCGAAATTAAGTTCATCGTAGCACTCCTAAAGTTACAACACTCAAAAATCGTATTGAATGATCTCTAAACAACTGGTAGTACGATTGAGTTCAGTATTTGAAACAGGCTGATATTTATTTTAAATCCAAATTTATAGAATTAAATTCTTAAATCCACTAATTCAAGGTCTCTAAATCAAATTTTAGAAAGTTATGCTATGAGTAAAGTTTTAGCAATTGGAAGAAGGATAGAAAAAGAGTTTCTTTACTGTTTATCTTTACTATCGAACTACCAGTAACATGGCAAATCAAAAAATAGATATTAAATATCGATAATAATTTTGTTGTTTTTCTTTCTGACCTACATAACAATTATAATTTAAAATTGAAATAATGTATTTTTTATAATTACAAGTATCTTAATTAATATTTTTAAAAGGTACAAAGATTCTATTCAATTATATTTTTAATTTTTTTATAGAAGCAACATACATAGTTTTATTCACGATTTCTAATTATAATTTTATATTGTGGGAAGTTGGAAGTTTTCAACAGCAAGGACAAGTTAAATTCAGCTCAACCATATAAAAATCGTCGCTCTAAACGATTTCTCTTTACTTTTTATAATAATGTTTTAACTGATTATTAGAATTTCTTTAGGATTCCTCCAGGTTGTGGTATTTATTATTATTATTAAATATTTTAATTAATTTCTACTTTTTATATTCTATTTTATTAAAATTAAAATAAAAAGTATTTTTATGTAGAAAGTTATTTTGTTTTTAAAATTCATAATTTATTATAAAAATATAAATTTTTAATTACTTTATGAGCTATAAATAAAAATATTAAAAAGCACCTAAAAAATTATACCTTCATTTGCTATTTTAACCTTCCAAGAATTAAAAATATCTATTTAACAAAAAACTAAATAAATATTAAAAGATTTATTTTTTATCAAAAAATATTTGTTCCTGTCATGGATATGACATGTTATAATTGGAGATAAACGTGCATGAAAGTAAATAATTTGGAGAAAACCTGTTTAATTAAGGAAACAAATTTAATTTTCCGTGGTATTAAATATTTGATATACAAATTGCTTACGTTTATCAATTTATTTTAAATATGAAACCGAATTAAATGTAAACTTATATTAAAATGCTTCAGCATATTTTAATATACATAAAATAATTGATAAACAATTAATAATAAAATGTCAAGAGAACTGTTAATATTAAATTATAATAAATGAATTAATGAACATATAATTGTGACCAGGGCCGTAACTAGCTTTTTTTGGGCCCTAAGCAAGACTTTCAAATTGCCCCCCCCCCCTTAAAAAAGGTTCTGTTCTTTCATTTTTTTAAATTTTGGTAATAGTCTCAAAAAATGAACGCAAAATAATTACTCTTTCAACTGTCTCTGCTCATAATTTTAATTTCATTTTATATTTATAAAAACCAATAAATTAAATCAATTAAATCATTAAGAAAAACATTGATATGATTTTTTTTTTTTGAGGGGCCTTTCTGGGTCATCTTTGATCTAAGCCCTGGACAAGTGATTCTGTTGCCCCTGCCTAGTTACGGCCCTGATTGTGATTTTAATTCTGACCGCTTTTTATGGTCTTTTAAATTATAAGAAGAATAATGTAAATGAACAGCTAAAATAAGGAACATCCTCTTTAATAAATTTTGTACCTCCTCTAAGTTAGCCTTACCCATTAAATATTATGTATTAATGTATTAATTCTTCTGATGATGACCGAGAGCTCGAAATGTACACAAGGAAATAATAAAGAATTTTGTGAAATATACCAAGCGTTTAATTTATATGATTTATAATAATATTATTTTGAAGTATAATAAATCTAAAAATAAAATAAATATATGTTTAGTAAAAGCAAGTATGTTTCACAAACGAAATAATGAAAAAGAAAATTTTCTAAGCACTTCAGAACAAAGTTAAATGTGTTTGACATGTTTTTAGTTAAAATAACCGAACAAAAATAGCTTCGTATGAAAACGCAATATGTTTTACGTTGCGGCAACGGCTGCGCTTGTGCGATCGAAGGATCACGTCACGAAGGTAGATTAGCAGAACGTCGTGGAAAATGTGTTCTACAACCACAGCTGTTTATCCCTCCTGGCCGCACTGTCACAACGACCAATCACTACTTATTCATGATATCCTTTGACTACCACACAACAGTCAAACTTTACACAAACTTCATTTAATATTGATTAAATAATCTTTATAAGATTTAACAGCATTGCTTTTATTAAAGCTTAAAGCTTCCCTTTGGATTAGGGATTCATTGAAATTGCTATAAACTTCATATTTTATATGTCATAATTAAATTTAATGCACCACGAGGAATATAAATTCTCTACTAGAGCGTTTATTGCTACTTGCCGTAATTTTTATTGTAACTCTCATATAAAATGCATATTTATTGCACTAGATTACAAATTTGCGATTATGTTATACATTCACTAAAAATTTAATAAAATGTCATTACAGAAACTCTTAACTAAGTTTAAATGATCTTGAGACATCTAAATGGTGATACAAACCAAGCTGACAACAAAGTTTCGAGTAGAAACCAAAAAGAAAATTATAATTTCATAATAATTTATTTAATTTAAATAAAATAATATATGTATTTAACTTAATATTTTTTAACTCTAGTTTTTATTAATTATCATATTATAATATTATTTAATTTTTTTTTTTTTTTTTTTT
>NEEE01003577.1:73309-83714 GCA_002278615.1 Pogonus chalceus
TATATATATATATATATATATATATATATATATATATATATATATATATACATTTAAATATACATTTTTTAAAGTAATTATATTATAAAACAAAATATTAGTATATGCGATCGTTCTGAAAATATTATTGTTTAATTTAGCCCGCTAACTATAAAAGTTTGTTGACCCCTGGTTTAAACTATAGACCACAGACCACAGAAATTGGACTTCAGTGCCTGAAGGTATTAGTCTAGAATTTAATTACTTGTATATTTAATCAAGATAATTTTTCATTATTAACTTTGATTGTTAAAAAAATTAATTCAATTATTAGTTTTTTATTAATTAAATATTTAATAAGCAATTAAAAATCTACATATTAGGATATAAATCAATAAAAAACAAAATTGGTAATGACCAAAAATTTTGGCGATATTTAATAATAAAATTTAGAGGAATTGAACAAAGACTATTTAAATTATTTATTGTTACTAAGTTAAGGCATTAATTGAGCTTTTGTTAATTAAAGTAACAATGTTTGCTAATCAAGTTTCATTCTAAATTGGCTATTCAGATAATAGAATTACT
Source organism: Pogonus chalceus (assembly GCA_002278615.1). Lineage (NCBI taxonomy): Eukaryota > Metazoa > Arthropoda > Insecta > Coleoptera > Carabidae > Pogonus > Pogonus chalceus. The sequence continues at coordinate 73,877 of NEEE01003577.1, forward strand.
TTAAATAAACCCATATACAAATCATAATTTACAATTCTACTTGTAAAAATAGTGAAAATTTTACATTTTTAACTTTGAAAATAAAATGGTATAAAAACAAACTAATAACTCGTTTTTTTTTTTAACAATTTCGTATATAGATATTACTTCTGCTGTAAGAAAACGATTTCAGTTGGTATAAAGAAGCGACGAGTCGACGAAAATGAAAACAATGTGAAAAAATAAGCCAACAAATCGTGTCGCCGCGCTTCTAAATATGAAAAATATTGTTTAGATGCTGGCGTGTGGATTACAGCTTGCACACGTGCTGAGCGCGCGGCATAAATCTACCGACTAGCGAGTAGTGCGCCCGCTTCCTCTGGCCGGTCGGTCGGTCGGTCGACTCCGGCTAACCGGAACACAAACCGAATATAACTCCGCGTTGCACTGGGACTGGCGCTCGCGATCCTGATGCCCATGCCACCCTGCCTAGTACTTGCCATCGCCGTCTTGATAACATCAGGATTTATGTTCGATGCTGTAAACTTTAGTCCACGTGTTCTGGTTTCATTTGAAAAACTTCACTACGAACTTATACTGCTACACTTTTTTTTTATTCTTTAATTTGTTTTATTTTTATAGATACTGTGACAAGATATAAATTAAATTAAATATATTAAACATATTTCTATCAGATTTTATTTCAGTTTCATGTGTAACGCAAAATATCTTTCAAAAATATTAACTATTAACATTTTCTTATTTATTCTCGTAAAATGTCACATCAATCAACAATTTATAAAATGGATATCCAAGGTTATGTTTATATAAATAATAAAATAATTTAGTTGGTTTGTTTTTAGACAAATGCAATAAAAATATTCAATTATTTTTCGTTTAATGCAGTTCTAATTTAAAAATTACATGTTCAATCATATTTTAATTTAATAATAATTAATATGAATAAATTTTCTGATAATAATTTTAATTATATTATAGATAAAATCTATGTTCTAGTTTAATCTTGTTAGCTTCTCTGTTTACAACATCTGAAGCTTAATAAAATAAAGATATTTCAAGGCATTACTTTAGAAAGATGATAATTAAAGTATCATTTAATCTCATTAAAACTAAGCTCAGCTTCAGGGAAGAAGTAAATATTATATATCTCGCGTGTTCTACTGAACTTTGAAATACAATCTTGCTTTTACAACAAACAGTATGCCAACATAAATTGACAAGGCATAGATATAAATACAATTTAATGATAAGTATTATAATCAATAATATTTTTTAACAAAGATCGAATTTTAAGATAAATAATTTTTTTTTTTTGGTTACTTATTTGGGATATATAGTCGATGGAATAAAAAGTAAAAAGAGTAAAAAATTGTTAATATATAAAATATATGTACCTAAGTATATTTATAATCGAATAGTAGTTACCATGATGAGAAAGTTTGAGGCAAATACAAGAGAACATAGCATAAAACTTCAGGAATAACAATCAACAATAGTTTCAATGACGTAAGTTCCGGTAAAACAAAACAGTTTATTTCCGAAATAAATTTCGAACACACATCTCTACATAAGTAACATTTGCAAATTCGGTGCGGTCGGTAGAACGCGCCGCAAATGGGCTATAAAATGGAAACATTAATAGTTTGTGTTGAGGGCAGACGACCACGACCACCGCGTCTAAGCGAGGTTAGTTTTAATTCTCGAGTTGCCACAAACGCCGCCAACAATGCGCACAACGCTGCCTTCGCCATCAATTTGTTCGCTTCTGAAAGTTATGGGCGCGCAAATTATGGTGTCCGCATAAACAAGTTTATACGGCGGAAGTCACGTCTCGTTTAACATGTGAGTCGACAATGAACGCACGAAATCGCCGCGCGCGCACAAATACCACGCTCTGTGTTTATAACCATGGTATTTGGATGCACACCGACATGCATACGTTTCATTTGCGTTCACTTGGTATTATATTATTGGTATTGGCTTTATTTGGTATATATTCACATTTACAAATGCGGGCTTTTACTCTCTGGCTGTATATGCATTTACTACCACAACTGTTACTGAACCATTATCCATGGTTATTTGCATTGAATATGTTGTTTGATCATACGACAAAAAATTAATTCATTTTATTATATATNCTTATAATTTCGAGGATTACTTTCAATGTGTGATAATTTTTAATAAACGAAATTTTAATATACGTAGTATTTTACACTGAAGGTAGAAAAAGTCTTTTTCAAACAATATAGTTAAAATATTTTAAATTAATAAAATATTTATTTGGTTCAATAGTTAATTAGTGTAATACAACTTTTTTTTTATCATAATTCAAAAATCAAATAAAATCTTCGTTGATCTAACATTAATATACAGGCAAACTGATAATTCTTTAAACAAAATAAAATTATTTTGAAGGTAAATATGTTTTGCTTCTGGACAGTTTTAAGTCTCTTTCTCATTGATTTTACATGTTTTTTGTACAAATAGACAGTTAAATTTTTCTTTGTAAGTAATTATTTAAGTTTTTTATTAGAATTTTACCTAGTTGTCATTTTTGTTCCCAATATATCCCACAAATGCTCAAAAACATTTAAATTTAGGAACTATCTAGATAGTTTTAGCATTTTTCGGCAACTATAGAGATTTTCTTTTGTAACCATGGATATGTATTTCAAATCTTAATTCTGCTAAAATATATTTAGACTTCATTTTATTCACTGTGTTCACAAAACAATGCAAATTTTCTTTCCTGCATTTAATATATTATTTCAATTAACGACTTAATTATTTAAAATAATTAATAAAATAGAAAAAAATATATATACAAAGTCTGAAATAGATTTCTTCCACTTACAAAGTGATCTATTTTATTTTGAAATTTACATATTTAAAATTCTAATTCCTTTTATAGCCGTTTATTGCATTTCAAAAAGTGACAAATTTCTGCATTTTTATCATTAATAAATATAAAATTACAGAATTTTTATCCTTAAATTATGTTTATAAATATAATAAATGAGCAAAGAAAAAATATTTGTATGAATCAAAAGAAATCTTACAAGAAATAAAAATGAAGTAAATCGTGTTTGAAGTTGTAGAAGAAATAAAACTTCTACCACCCTACTGTTTATTCGGTACGTGACTAGATTGTTTGTTTGTCACATGGTCGGCTACCCCGGCTTCCCTACCACGGTGCTTGATTTTACTACGTCAGCGTTATACGAATGTGGAAATAATAAATAAGTTTATTTAGCCTATTTTTAAAAATCACATTTCACGCGTATCTATTGCAGTTTTCATTACGTTCATTTTATTGTCATTTACATACCATTCATTTTCATATGAATATTTTAACTGTTATTCGTTTTAATTATTTTATTGGTCAAATATGCAATTAAATTGATAAATTATAGAAATTGATAAAACAGTAGAGAATTACCATTTAATTTATTATGAAATGTATTAGCAGTATCGCCAATTTATAGAAGGGTGTTATTTTTATTTTATATTAATTTACTATTGTATTTTAATTATGTTTTGCATTAATTTATTTTCAAAAAAGAAGTTTTATTTTATGGTAATTTTAAGAAATAATCTGTTATGAATTTTCTGCTCTTTAGCCTTTATTATAAGCTCCTATTTTTAAGGAGCTTTTTATAAATTTTAATATCTTACTATTCCGGTTGAAATATAAACTATTTAAAGGAGCACCCCACCCTGAAAGTTTCAAAAATTCAATTTTTTTTTTACATACAGCTATTCTTTATATTATCTAAAATGATCCTCTAAAAGAGTTTATTGATATTCGAAGTCATGGCAACCGACAGTACCGAAAATATTGAACGCGTTTTTCTGGAAACAGCATTTTTCAAACGGGGTGCCACTTTGTTTCGGGAACCATTTACCGAAATCACTTTAATCTTTATTGGCAATATGTAAAACTTTTTTTTCTATCGTAAAGCATAGGAAATAATGATATTTTAAATTTTTCGATTTTTTAAAAACAAGTTAATAATAGCATTTTTTTCTCACCACAAAAAGTTTATGTTCAATCTGCCGTCCTTTTTGCAATTTTTTGAATTTTCAAAAAGCTCTATGCTTCACTATTGCCAATCTAATATAGTTTAAGGAAATCAAAACCATTTTTTTCTATTTGTTTAAGGACTGCTTACGACTGGCACCCATGGAGGTGGATTTTTTGGAGGTGTCTGACGCCGAAGGCTACCATGGTTCTAAATATTAATATTATTACTTCAAAAAATTTTATAACAGTAATTAAAATACGTTCAATAATATAGCATAAAAAACCAAATAATTCGATTGTTATTTAATCCTAAATATCGCTATTGTTGCCAGAGTGGGGTCTCCGTTTAACTTAAAAGGAATATTACAAAGAGTAAACTATAAATTAATTCAAATGACCTTAAAACGACTGTTAGTACGACTGGACTTAGAATTTAAACCAGGCTTTCACTCATTTTATTTTATACTTTACAGCGATATAATGATGTCACTTGAGCAGCTCGCATCAAATTGTGAACTCAACTATTGAAAAATAATTTTATGAGTAGGTTTCCAAGTGGTAAAAGAATAGAAAAAAGAGTTTTTTACTATTATTTCTTTATTGTAGAAATATTAAGGCAAATATTTTTTTTAATGTAATTATTATATTCATATCTTAAAATACTGACAGAATATATTTATGTATATATTTATTTTTTATAAAAAGCTTCAGTTATTATTAAATATGCTATAAAAATAGATTGTTGCTTATATTATTTGTTAATAAATTAATAGCTAAGAGTTAGAAGAACAAATACAATTTATCGACAATATATTATCGAACACAAGTAAATGATCAAACCAGGGAACTATATTTTGAAACAACTATAAATAAACTTGTTTCCTGAACACAATTAACGAGCACTTATTCATTGTTTCACCAAGTGGAAACCGATATCCTTTGCACCGTTTGTGTTATATTGTCTATTGCTAAATTAATTTTAGAATCAACTAAATAACATCTGATGATATTAATTCAACAGTTCAAATATCATAGACATGTGTTGCAATATTAATGCTAGAATTGCAATTGTCAACGGTTTATAAATGAGTCAACATAGTGCAAGTTTCACATTCATTATATATGATATTAATTAATTTCATTTAGTTCTAAGAATTATATACCTCAAGATAATATGTAGTGAAAATTATTTTGTTCTCTTAAGAGTATTACTACTTATCATTTTATCCCTTTTAATATTTCATTTTAATAAATTTATATCATGTATATTTTGACTATTTCTGGTCGTTTCTATTTTTTGATTTTGTAATTGTTTAAGTCTAAGTAAGACATGAATAAAAACGGTCATGGGTCTTTATAAATTTTACAATAATCTGTAAAGCTGATTTTTTATTGTTATTTTCAAAATAAAATACTAAAAAAATATTTTCTTCACTCTCCTTTTTTTAAAAAAAAAAAAATCTTTAACTTTTTTTATTACTGGATATTAATGAATCTTTAAAGCTTATTTTTAATTAATATTTTTTTTAGTCTAACTATCTAAAACAAATTTAATTGACTATGTAAACGATTTCTCTAGATTTTCCAGTATTTGCTATTTATCAGCATTTGTATGTAATATAAAATTAAACCTATTTTTTTTGATTACAAATATGTCCTTTAAAATCAGAAAAAAAGGTTATCTGTAAACTTTATAAGAGTTTTAATAATAATTAATACTGTACCAACAATTGTAACTATTATATTGTAATAAACTTATCTAAATATTTTATTTATTGTAGAAGAAAGTAAATGATAAATATTTTGTAAGAAGATTAAATGAAAACCCATTTAGAACATATATATTTCAATTAATAATCAACTTGTAAAAACATGTATTGCACTTAATTTAAATAAGAGCTATTAAAGTATGAATTATTAAATCTTGTTATAAAATATTTAAGGTACTTACAAAACTGAATACTTTGAGTTTTATGAATAAAATTAATCCATTGCAGCCTATTTTCATTTCCTATTAACAAATTTAAATTTCGCATTCATAATTATTGATAAAGTTTCGAAAGAATTTCCTTATACCTTTAAAAGTACTTAATAATAAAGTTCGCAGGTTTTCTATAAAGTTTACTGGTTTCTCTTGCATGGCTATGGCTTTACCGCAAAGCACCAGTTACGAAGACATAAAGATGAAAGCTTTATGTCGACATCACGATCTGCGTTAAAAGTACAGCAGGGAAATATAATATTAGAAGGCTGAAATTTTATAAAGACTCATAACTGCTTTAGTTATTTAACAACTAGATTTTATTAGTGTACCTACACCGTTAGCACCGAAAGGTTTACAAACCGAGAAACCTTTGGTTTTTCATACCGTCCATGTTACACTCTGTGTTTTAAGTGCTTCCTCGGGAAATATGAATAAGGAATACTGTTATGGTGCATAACATACTGGTAGTATGTAATTTAACTCTAACAGTGTTAAAGATGTTCCTTGTTTTTAGTTTAATGTTCAGTTTGGTTGGTACCACTGCTTTGTTGTTCATTCTTGTTGATATTGATCAACGTAAGTGTTTTGTTTCCCGAAAGTTTAATTGCTTTGCTCTTTATTTAATATCCTTTAATTAATGCATTGAAAAATATATATCTTATATATTTTATGCTTTCGAGAAAAGTATTTTCATTGAAGAATTAAATATTAAAATAAAAGTAAATATTAAAAATGATATTACCCTTTGATTTTAAAATTTGTTATTGATTAAATCGACATATTCACGCCAAATCTTATAATTCCTATTAAAATCATTGGAAGGTTAAATATTTATCAAGAAACTTGCTTTTCTATTTTTATTATATTGAAAGCGCAACTGATTTCAATATAAATTTCGTTTATAATAATTTATTAATATCTTTTTGACCTTTAAATATTACTTTTATAAAGGAACTTGGAAAGAATTTTTATTTATATTTAATAAGTTTATTATAAGTTAGAGAGGAAATATCTATAGAACATTCAACTTTAATCGAAATTTATATTTTTTTCTGGATGAAGGGTTCAACTAATATATCTGAATTTTTAAATACCTTTTATTTTACCTTAAAACTTTTTCAATAATTTTTTTTTAATTAAAATTTGTTAAAGATTATGGGGGTTTAATGCTGTTTTCCGAGAAGGACAGATCGCGAGTTGTTATTTGGCATGAGCTCTAGTCCTCGGACTACATAAAACAAATAAAATTTTTTTTTACTATTACTAACATTTATAATTTGTTAGTAAATAAAAAAAAAATTAAAAGAAAAATCCAGATGTTCAAAATTGAGACGCTATGTTTTCAATTTTATCATATTTGCTCAGTGGTTTTGTTTTCAGTAATTTTTCTTTAAGAACAAATTTTAATAGGTTTTTCATTGTGTAAAAATTATTAGCTGGATCTGTTTAAAAATTTTAATTATTGCTCACGCTAATTTGAAAAACATAGTTTTGAGGAAAACGCGTTTAAAGTTTAGGTAACCCTCAAATACCATTTGGGGTATCGGGTTCATAGATTACAGCACTTTGAATTTTGTTTTAAAATTTTAGTCACATATTTTTAACATGTTGAATTAATATTTTATGAAAAAAAAAAGATATTATGTTATATTTTTATTTACTTTATTAAACATTATATTTTTATCTTTATTACTTGTGATTATTGCTTTTTTTTTCCAAGCCGAAAAAAGATTTATAATTACCAAAAAATATGCCAAGAAGTCTTAAAGAATTTCTATCTTTAATTTTCTCAAGAAAAAATCAATGTGAAATAAAATAGAAATAAATTGAATAAGTTAAACTAATAAAAGTAATGCTATAAATTTATAATTCTTTAGAAAAGAAGTTAAATTAATTCTGAATTTGTCATTCATTATATATTTATAATATTGTAATTTGTAACTCGTGCAGTTTGAACAAACACGTTAAAAGTTTCAACTTTGCTTACTTAGAGTTATTTTGTTATTTTAATGTATAATGTATATAACATACAAGCGAAAACACGAAGTAATAGTTGAGCTGTATAACTAATGTAAGACATGAAAACTAACCAAAACTTAACCACAAAAAGTAATGTTCATTTAGTTTATGTTAGTGAATATGGGAAATAACTATCTTTAATTTATTCAAAAACAGTTACTTTATTATGTTCTAATTACGATTCCACGAAATATACAAAGTAAAAATTATACATTCCAAAATTAATAAAACTATATAAAGTTAAGAAACATGTTTTATCAACTTATCTCCTAAATACCTGAAGGTTAATTATAGTGAACAATGTTTGCGATTAAAGGTTCTGCCCATTCTATGTAATGATGCACTTTATGGAGCTGCATGAACAACGATAGACGCTTGTAGCTATACTGAATAATTCTTTTCTTATTAAAGAGTACAAGAAAATTTTTTCAATTTGATTAAAATTATAATCAGAACTTTAATAATGAAATGCACGTATAATAACTATAATTATTTAACTCAAATACTCTTTGAAGTAATAAAAAATGAAATAATTACAAAGTAATAACTATAACAATTAAGCTTAAGTTAAACTAAGTATAAGTTGAACGATATAATTATTTTTTATTGCATATATTAGTATTAAACATGCAGTTATAATCACTTATATGAATTAAATATATATTAAGTGTTTTTAAGACAAAATTCAAAATATATACTCCAGAAAGGAAAAGCTATCAATCATTTCGACATAAGTTTGCGGCTGAGCCTATAATGTAGGGCGCATGATTAACCGACAGCACGCAGTACACGTTTGCTCTGGACATCTCGCCGTTACCTCAGTGATAGATTGATTTTATTGAATTGAACAGGGCTATTGCATAGTTGACGGTATTGTGTATGGAAATCGAAAGTTAGACCTATTACCAAAATGGACAGCTACCCTTAACTGTCCCGTTATCCGCTATCGAAAATAACATCTTTGTTACTAACACTTTAATGAATTATTGCTTATATTAATTTATGGTTATCAAAGTGTTCTGATATTTTACAGAAAACGATTATTTAAAAAAAATAAAACAAAATTCTTTCATGTTTAATATTACAATATAAGAAAATTTATTATCGGAATTATGATCAGTTTTCACTGGAATTTTTATTAATTTCAATATCCTTGCAAATAAAAAATGTCTCAACAAATTGGAACAGAATTTTTCTTGAAATAAATTTTGATAAGGAAATTTCACTCAGTAATTTTTTGCATTTCAAACAAAAACTAGCAATGACCTAGTGTTAATCGTTTAAATATTTACAGTGGCTCACACTGAAATTCGGACAAACCTATTTCAGAAGTTGTAGCTTAAATAGTTTAATCTAGAGAATTCTTTCTTTTTATATTTTTTATTTTTTTAAATACTTGAGCCGTTAATTAAAATAATATTTTAACTTTAGGCATAAGATTTTTTAGAAAACGGTGAATAAAATAAATTATAAACAAATTTATATTTTATCACACACATTTATGGTTACAAAATATAGCTCCCCTATAATTGCCGAAAAGTGCCAAAAAACAGGACAGTACCAAAATTTAAATGTTATGGAGCATTTCTGGGATATATTGAGAAATAAAATGGTAATTAGAAAGAGTTTTTATAAAAAAAAAAGCCCTCAAAAATAACTTACAGGAAGAATAAGAAAAAATTAAGCTGCCTTTTTGAAAAAAAGTCAAACCCATACCGAGGTCGAGGAGACCTGCGGACAAGCAGAAGTAAAATAATCTATCCAGTCCATCGTCTTTGAGTATGAGATGCACTTTTGTTATTAGTAAT
>NEEE01003577.1:97637-109997 GCA_002278615.1 Pogonus chalceus
TTCTTTTTCAGTGGTTAAATTATAGCCAAATATTAAAAATTTTTCTTTGAAATTTTGTTTTGATCTTAAAAGAAAATTCTCGCTGATAAGAGTCAACCTTGACGTAAAAGGCAGGGCTAAATTATTCTAATGCAAATTAAAATAAAACCAATAGATTTTTATTTTCTTTCTGCTTTGATTTTTTGTAGCGAGAAAACTATGTTTAAGAAAATATCAAATTATTAAAAAAATTACATTAATTAGTAATATTTTAACTCTTTATTAAATTAATACAAAACTTAAACATGTGCGCTTAAAAAGAAACTTAAAAATAAGACAAGTATTATATGCTTAGAACAAAATTAATAAAAGTTTAATATAAACCAAGAATAAAATTTAACTGGAATAAATTATGGAATATTATAAGAGAAATTTGCTTGGCTAGTAACTTTGTTAATTTCCTTATTTCTTATCCCATAAGTAAAAGTGTTTCCATAGTAGGTATCAACGAGCTGAAACAAAACTTGTCCAACATTACTTCTAAAGAGCCTTGGGACATATTTTCAAATTAGAACATACCCCTTTAGTATTGTGCTTTCCTTCTAGATTCCACGTTTGCTGTTTGACTTGTAGCGATCTTTGTTCTAACCCAACCGCAGTCTATAAAGTTACTAGTTCTGCTACTAATATTCCTAGTTCAAATCATCTTTATAGTGGTAATTCCTCCTATGCATCTACACAATATTATAGATATAACCATTTGCCTAATATTCCTAAATGACATTATACTAATTATGCTAACCTTAAAATATATTGAAATAGTATTTTATAAACAATTAATAAAGTAAGGTTAGGAGTTCCTTCTAAAGCATCAAACATTTTATTTTTACATTTTAGAAAAAATATTAACTGTATTTATTATTTATTTCTTGTTTATTAAATGGTTATTTTCAAATTTAAGATTATTATCAAAAAATATACATTTTTTGCATAGGTTTCATTTAATAAAAAATAAAAAATTGAAACTCTATCTAATTAAAAATGATACTATGAAAAGATATCTTTGATGTAAAAATATTGTTTCTGTCCCACATTTTAATTTCATATTTCTGAAAATATATATTACTTATTTATTTTGATTAAACATTGATATTTTTAATTATAAATATAAAATCAGCAAAAAAATGTATTTAATAATAATTAAAATAAATGTTTAGGAACAACATAAACATGGTTTTTTGAATAAAATATAACAATAAAAATAATAGCAATAAATTCACTGCTTTTTTAAAATTCCTTGAAATATATTTGCGTACATAAAATATTAATTTTTTTAAATCGTTTAAAAGAAATATTTTATATAATTGTTTTTTCAATAATAAACCAAATGACTATTTGAGAATATAAAGCATGGCATGGCTATGTAAAATTAAACAAAGTTTAACAAAAAACAATAAACTTTTTAGCATCGCAGNGTAAGAAGAACTTATTAAAGGGTGTGATAATTTGTTTTAACAGTTTTTTATATTATGTTCATCGAAAAAATTAATTATAGGAGCAGTTATTTTAATGTTAGGTTATGCTTAAAATTCTTAAACTTAAAGACAAAAATTAAAGTTTTAATAAATAAAAATTTGCAAATAATAAATATTTGAATAGAATTGTAATAAATCTATTATTTATTATCTTCTTCATTCGTAAAATTTATATCTTTAAATTGAAATAAAAACCTTTTCACCCAATACGATTGAACTGTGAATTTGTCTGCGATTTAATATAAAATTTTAATTCGCATTAATAAATATGTGTAATATATTTAAATTAAATATAATATTCACTATGGAGATTCTATTTGAAATGCATAAAATATATAATAGTATAATTTACATATTTTGAATTTAATATGAAAATTCATATCAATTACGAATATTTTATGCATTTGGTAATATTATATGTATTAATCAAGATTTATTAGTATTTATGTGTATTATTTATATTTTTATATATGAATATTTTAAAATATAACACAATAAATCTGTTTTATTAAAGGAATTGTTATATTGTAATTAAAGTTTATGTTAATTATAAAAGTATATTGTGTTTTGAAGCAATTCCCTGTGGAGAAATAAACAAATGAATATGATAAAGAAATGTGTTTTTTATGAATATTTATTATTTATCTGGTGAAGAAAAAACCGGTGGAAATAAAAATCACAACAAAATTTTATATGGGATTAACATGATTCATTCAATAGGTTAGGTACAGTGCCCATCTGTGTACGGTGCTTGTGTGAGCACGTCAGGTTGATATTCGAAGGCATAGCACAGGAAACTCGTCGTCGCGCGCGTCGAGACGCTCGAACGACGCTGCGGTAGGCAGCGGAGTATTACGGGGCCAAAAATGCGCCGGGGGTGTTGCTGTACTGTTTGCTTGCGTACTGCAGTCGTCGTTCGCGCGTTGCACGGAAATATTCATTGCTCGTCGCGCTAATACCGGTACACTGTATTACGAACGTCAGTGCGTCAATATCGCGAGTATAGTTTATTAAGCGTACTTTGTTTAATAGCGTGCTACTGTTTATTCCGCATTGTTACGTGAAATGAACAATTGTTTTAAATAAAAGAACTTGATTAAATGGACATATGACATTTGAAACAAAAAATATTTCATTGTAATTGATATTTGTTCGAAGTTTTCAACTGTGTAGTGTACCTAACTTTTTCATATTGTTGGGTAAATATTTGTGAACTGTGTTTGTGATAAGGATTATTTTAAATTGGCCACTTTATTTCATAATTATTTTCTTCAAAACTGTAAGTAACACTTTTTAATTGTTCAAAAATTTATTTAAAATACATATTATTTATTTTCGTTATTAATTCTTTTTTATAAATGAATGTTTTTTATACATTGACCTAATTTAGAAAGAATATAGTCGACCTAAATGTATTTAATTAATTACACTTCTCACAATTTATCAATTAAAAGGTAATTTAACAATTAGTCAATTTAGATTCTTGCAATTCTTTGACTAGCTATATTTTGATATTAAAACATGAAATTATATTTTGCTTGCTTGTTAAAGTTACACAAAGTATTAAACTTATTAAATTTAATATGGCTAATTATTTATTAATTAAGAAAACTGCTGCTGTCATTAAAGAATTAAAATAACTTTAATATAAAATCGCAGTTTTTAATTTTAACTGTTTTATTTTCAAAAAATATGTTCCAAGTTTTATTCCGCGTTCTTAAATAAAGCCTAGCTATTTTTTCGCAATTTTTACAATTTATCACACATGTTTTTCTAAATTTATGAGCTATAAAGGAAAAAATGAATCAAAATGAATTGCTACATTTATTTTTACATTATATCATAATTTGTTTTAAATGGCACAAATAAAACAATTCTTTTTATTTTATTATTATATTTCTTTCGTTCACAAATAAGCGATATACATTACGATTAAAAAAAAATTTTTTTTGTAAATAATAATCAGTAAATACTATATGTATAACTTGAATTGCTTTGTATATATTTAACATTCAAACAAATAAGCAAACATGAATTTTCTCGTTGCCGCATATTTTCTCGTATAATGGCAAAATATTATTTATTTTGTTGAAATATATTTATTTTAATAAATAAAAATAATGCTTATCTGTCTTTATTGTTCAAACAATGTAATCAATTAATTATCAAATATCATGATATTTCAACGCAAATATAACATTTTTTTAAAATAATTACTACATATGTATGTTAAATATACTATATTTGTATATCATTACTTTGTTCATTTCTGTTTCTTCCATTTTATGCTTATCAATTAAAATAAATATGTCAAAATAAATTCGATCACAAAAATAATTGAAATTTCAATTCATGTAAAGAACTTTTTTTTCTTATGAAATCTGTCAAACGCAATTTCATGAAATAAATTATATAGAAATTATGAATTTTATTTCGAAATAAATTTAAATATAAAATATATATTAGTTAATTTTCGAAAGATATAATAATAATTAGATTATCCCAACTGGTATCTTAAAATTAAGTGAGCCTATTAGGATTTCTGATTTACTGCAATAATATAACTTATTTTAATAATTTCAATATAATAATAATTGCTTATTAATATTTATCTTAAAGATCAAAATAATATATTTGCTTGTTTTTATGACATTTTAAGCCCGATTTTTTCGGTTTTCATTATGTTGGAATTAAGAAATTTACAATAAAATTTATGTAAATCTGAATTTTATGAGGTTCCCCAAATCTAGGATAGTAATCAATGCAATAGAAGAAATGTTAAAAATAATTTATGTAAATAAGATCTTCGTATTTTGCTCCGTCGATACTAAAACTGCCAATGCTCTTCATTTTATGGTAAAAAAAAGCTTTTACACGATGAAACCAGATACAGAAATCCATTGTCAATATAGTGAACAAAGTGGAGGTATTTTCATCGAATTCCTATGCCGATAGGAGTTTTTGTAGCGTCGTTAGTTTTGGTCGAAAGCTTCGCTCGGTATTAAGGGTCATAATAGCATCTATTATGTCCTATTCGATTCCAGTACGTGCGACAATCGCTTAAGGTTATAACACACAATTTTTCGTTTCGCCGGATGAGCAAGAACTTTCTGAGGATGGTAAACATTTTTTGTCTCGGGGGCTCAACCAACTTTCGTGCTGTACACAAAGTGGAGAAAGAAGTTCTATGTACGTGTTACGATTTAAATGAAAATACCGTTTAAATATTATTTTCTAGCTTCAATATAAAACATTGTTTTCCTTTTGAACTTTCTATCGTGTAAATATTTAATTTTTTATTTTATTTTCAATATCATTAAAGCTACTATATTACACTTGGTTATTTTAAAAATTTTACATTATACTTTGGTTACCATATATTCTGTTAATAAAATTTATTTCTTCGTCATTTTATAAAACGTTTGACCTTGCGGTCTGGTTACCTTCAATAGATGCACGTTTGACAAACTTAAGACTTAATTAAAGTATATTTTGTTATATTAATATTTCTATATTACTTCCGACCTTATTGCAAATATGGTTTGTTAATTATTATTTTTTACAAAAATATAGTTTTATAAGTTGTGTTTAATTTTTTTAATTAATAATTTTATAACGTTTGACAATGACACATTTCTTAATTTCTCCCGAAATAATATATAAAATTTATATTATAACTTGACAAATTTAATAAAGTTAATTTTAAAATTATCAACCTTAGAGCTGATTAGCAATATAGTTTTTTAAAATATTTTTAAGTTATCAGTTTGGTAGTACATTTAATATTTAAGTATTGTACTAATTTGATAAGAATGTTGAATTTCTAATTTAATATACTTACCTTTATTGTTTCTATTTTAAGTTTGATTTATTTTATTGAATTAAAAAATAACTAAATTACCTTAAATTTTTGTATTTAAAAGCAAGAGTTTTGTAACCATAAAGAGAGAATTGCAGTGATTTAATCTTTTCAACAAGTGTAGGAATAAATATAAATATATCAGGACGTCCGAGCTTTGCAATGCAAAAAAAACTTACAGACAATTCAATCTATTCTTAAAATTTATTTTTACACTAAATTAAGAGATTGACATGGATTTTCTTGTAATGAGAATTCTTTAAATGTTTCTATCTTCATAATTCTGAAAAATGATACTTACTGACTTGTTTTACTCACCGTAAACTTTACCTATGATATTAATGTTTATTTTTTCGATATATATATATATATATATATATNAATTATCAAAAAGATTATTGGTTGAAATGTTACTAGTGGCAATTGAATTTCTTTCAAAATATTGCTTAAAAATGTCACTATCACGCTTTATATAAAAAACTGTAAAAAAAGTTCTTAAATAATGTTTCCCAGAAATAAGACTTTTATAAATCAGTTTTCTAACACAAAACACCCTAATCCGTAATTTTTATTAAAATCGTTAGAGCCATTTTTGAGATATAATGTAAACCGACATTTTAAAAATAGATATGAACCATAAATTATAAGTAAATTAAATATGTCCTGTAGAAATAATTTCAAAGTTTTAAAATTTCACCGAATAGAAGTAATTGCTTTATAAACTGTAGAGAATTTTATATAAATGGTTAGAAATCATGGTTTTAGTGTATGAAAACAATTATCGTTACAAATTACCCTATAATTTACCAAAATAGAGTCATTTCTCATCACCAGATATTCTTGTTTGTATCTGTTTAACCTTGCCTTAAATAGTTAATATTGTAGATTATCTAATTATGTTGGGGAACGCAAATGTAATTATTGCTCTTAACTTAGCATGGAATGGAAAAGTAGATTACTATACTTTAACAAAGTTAAATTTATTAATTTTCTGAAATTAAGTATAATTTTTGAAGTTTTGAAAAATATACCAATAAAATATAAAACTTAATGATTGATGAAACATTAGATATAAATTATTTTTTAATATAAGTGGCTCTGTTTTTGCGTGATAGCTCCAGAAACTTCATTTACAACTGGGAAATGGCAAAAGTTTTACAAAAAACTTTTTCAAGTTTATCTGTAATTCACCAGACAAGTAAATAATTAAATTAAAACAAATTTAGCGGTCCAGTTGCGAATTGCGTGACTTGTTCTATCTAAAAAACAAAAACTTATTCCACACGACAGGACTTATCATGTTATATCTATAGTTATAATTTTTTTGTTCCAGATATTTTGCCTTGGTTTTTCAGCAGCATTCATTTTTTCATAAAGGTATGTTTTTTTTAAATTTCTTTAACATTTCTAATTTAAATAAAGTAAAACATATAAAATAATCTGGTCGCTGAAATTAGCTACCAATTTAGAGCAATATGTATTGAAAATACAGATTTGTATTGCTTATTAGTGATACTCCAAATTATTTTATTACTAGCCAATTTTGCGTTACATAAACTCATGTATATTAAAGCATTGTCAGGTATTAATAATTACTGGAAACGTACAGTTTATTTTTCCTATAATAAAAAAATTAAAATTGGATTATAATTCTTTCGAACAAAATTTTGATATTTTATCTAGTACTCATAATTGAATTGGCCATGCAAGTTGTAATAGAATGAGAATAGTATATTCTGCAATAAGTTTGGGATAAAGCATAATTCATTTCGAATAGAATTTTCCACGGGTGCAGAATGTCCATTCCAAACTTGTTAAAGACTATACTTTTTCTAATACAGACCTGCGACATTCGGCATTTAGTTTCAATGATCTTGAGTCGTAGTTGGTTCTGACGGTGTATAGTAAAATATTTAACTTTATATTAAAATAGTGTAACAGTTTCTCGTTCAAGTGTTGCCCGCGCAGCTCTTATTCAGTGTTTTGGTGAATATGACAAAGTGACATCTACTAAATATCACAAAAAAATTGAAACTAATAAAACTCCGCCTAAAATTTTTGTATAGAATATTCAACTACACTAAAAAAAATTTAGAGCTCACAACTAACAACCTACTCGAGGTCATTCAAAAGATATTTTTAGAGAGTGATGTTAAATCATTTGATTTGATTAGGAGGAGAAGGATAGAAAAAATAGTGTCGTTACTGGTTTTTCTTTACTGTACTAATATTATAAATTTAACAAATTTAATTGGCGCGAATTATAATTAAAAAATAGCTTCTTAATATCGCCAATTACCTTCTTAAACACTAGTATATAGTAATAATATTATTGAAGATTATACAAAAATGGAATGAATTCCGTAATAGTTAAAAAAAAAAAGAATATTTTATAATGTAAATTAAGATTATAATAAACAGAAAAAGTATATTTTCCTAAATAAAAAAAGATTGTTAGAAAATACCCTGGAGAGAAATTTTTCATTTAAAATATAAATAAAAGATTTATTTGATTTGCAAAATTATTATATTTCATGTAGTTAAAAATTGTTGGATATACTTATATGAAATATTGAGTAAAACCAATGCCAGACTTTTATATTAGAAAAACATTATAGAATCCATGTATTGAAAAATGAAATTCAGTTTTGGCTTGTTCCCAACCCCAACTCATTGTCAGACTCAAGTAACAGGCTTCTGCATTTACTAACCACACATGGTATTTTATCGAGAAAGAAACGAATTGTTTCGAAAATCAGTGCAACAGTGTTCGACGATAATTAATTTTGGTTCGACATTGTGACAATGAAAGTCAATGAGTTTGCCTGCATTTCATTCATTTATCAACTGGACAGTCAACATTGTTCGGGAATAAAATATATTTACGCGAAAATTTATTTCCTCACTACGCTAACAAAATTCCGGCAAAAATTAATAAATTTTATTCCATTGTTTACTATCATAATATAGCTCAATATACTATCAATAAATTTTATTACTTTTTACGTCAAATACAAAAATTATTTACAAATATTTTTATTTAATCACTTTAAGCACCGCGTGTATTATAAAAAGTAAGATTAGTTTTCAAAATAAGTAACAAAGCCATTTATAATAAATATATCTGCATACACTGTAATTATATCAATAAGAACTAATTTAAATTTTAAATGTTCAAGTTTTAAGCATTAAAGTAAAATTATTTCAGGATAAATAAACAATTTTAAAGCTAATATTTATTTTATACTCATGTCAGCTTAAGTGACAATCTTTGATAAATTGTGCTAATTTTTTACTGCGTTTTAACTGTCAAACTGTGAATGATGATGTTACATCAGATAATTTGATAGAAATTTCTAAATAAAACCGTATCTTATTCTATCAATGTCAAATTTTGTTGATGTGTAACGTTTTTATGTTAAATTATAAATAAAATATATAATATTAATTAGAACTGAATGTAATAACTGTCTTGTCACAACTTGAACAACATATAAAAAAGATCAAAGTTACTGTAGTAAAGACAAAGGATTGGAAGAAAAAATAAAAAGGGAGATGTTACAAATATGGCACATACAGAAGCATCGCTGTAGGATAAAAACTGTTTCAGAAAGTTTTTATGGAAGGATGTAGACTTATTATTTGTAATTAATTATGACAATATATACAACATTTAGTATATTACTTTTTCTATATTAAATTGTAGTTGACCGATCAAAATTGTGTTGGCATTCTGCATGTATCTATTGAATAGAACAGAAACTTGTTAAAAGTATTTTTATTTAATTGAAACAAAAAAGAAAAAGAAGAACATTTTCTTTTTAAATGTAACAAATTAGGACAATTGGGTGGAGAGTATGGAAGTGGGGTTATCCCACAGTCTGTCAAGAGACGCTTAATTAAAGTAACCGATGCATGTAATTGTTTAGCTGACGATACTCTGGTATGAGACAGTAAACCTTCAAGGGGAATATAATGAAAATACCCCTACAAACTCAGTTGTTCAAACAGTGTATTCTCCTAAATTTGTGCCAATTTACTTCGAAAAAGTATTCGAAACATTTTAAAAACACTTTTAAAGAGTAATCTGGTGTTGTGTTAATTTATTTAATGTGTTTTTAATTAAAACTGAAATCTAAATATCCATTTACAAATCTCTGATTTATATTATTGAGTTTTTATTATATACATTCTTTTAAATAAAAAATATACATGTATAAGTAGATTATGATTTATAAAGTTAACGTTTTACAAGTCATTGCATGTCGTATAAAAAAATGTGTTATTATAGATTACAAAATGTTATAATAATAAAGCAATTGAGTATGTTTTTAAAGAATAAAATGTGTTAATCGCGACTAGTATTTACTTTTAAGGTACGATAGTGCTAGTTCATTTGGTGGAAAGGTAGACTATCGTACGCCCTAGTTTTTACAGACCAATGAGTGAAGCAAACGTGTTACACATTTTTGTTACGTTCCCAGTTATTTGTTACGCTTCGAGTGATGTTGGCGTATTTCGCAATTTCTTCATATACAGTATCGCCTAGAGCTGTAATGTAACTTTATAAAAAATACTGTAGTAATAATGACAAAATCTGTTGTTTTTTGATTGAATTTAATTTTCTTGTACAAAGTGTCCCAAAAGGAACCTCTCAAACTTTTCAATCGCAAAATTTAATCGTTGAAGATGGTCTGTTGGTTTTAATTCTTACAGAGCTGAATTTTGAAAGGTGTAATTTTTTTTTTTAAATGCTTGACTATCTGCTGGAAATACTAAATCCAGTCGTACTACCAGCCGTTTCGAGGTTACTTAAAACAATTTTACAAATTGTTGATGATATACCAGAAAAAAAACTTTGTAACTGTATCTTTCTTTGATCTTAATAAACGAGTTTTATAAAATTAATTTATTAACAAGAAATAACTCGCCTGTTGATAAAGTAATCTGAATACATATTAAAAAATAAGTTTTACTTGTGTTAGGGTTAACATTCGAATAATAAATTCCTTGTAACCACAACCATGAAAATATATCGTTTCATTGCGCAACGACGAGAAAATACGAATACCTTCAAGTGTAAATTAATTCCTATCATTTTCACGCTGAATGATGTTAGTAAATGGGATGCTTTGTTTTCACAGAACTTTTAGTACATTCTCTCTAACTGTAGGAGTTAGTTGAACATTTTTATAGACTGAACATATGTACCTGATTTTATAAAATTATTTCTAAACTTCAGCTTATAATTTCTTTTACTATGAATGCTCAAGAGGACGAATTAATTTTTTTATATTTATTTATTTCAGCTAAACTTTCATTGTCTATATAATAAAATGAAAATAAAGGTAGAGATTAAATTTTAAAGTTTTTTAGAATATATTTAATCTAAGTTATTAAAGTTAAATAATGAATAGTTCATTATTAAATTTTTAGGTTAACTGACTTTTCTATAATTCATATATTCAGTGCATTTTTTTCGTATCACGCATTTCGTGTTTGATAATGGAAATAACAAAATACAAAGGAAAAAAAAAAAAACAATGTAATTGCAATAAAAGAACTTTTATATTGTTCGATTTAGATTGAATAACATGTATACTGTAGTTTTGAAATTTAAAAGACGTACAAAATGTAATAACGACTTCATATGATGTTCTATTAATGACAGTAAAATTTGAAATGTGTCAGGAATTTATGGCTAAAAGTAGAAGAGAAGGAATTTGAGTGCGATAATATGGAATACCAATACGCGAACAAAAGGGCTCATTCTTTTGATATATAGAATGTGTAATAAATATTTGATGGTTTTTTATTATATTTTCATGCGAGTTATTCAATATTTAATAAACGATTATTGAAAATCGTATCATATTTCTTAATATGTACATATTTGCGAAAATTTGAATAACATTTTAATTTTATTATTATTATTATTTAGACTACAAAATATGTTTAGAATTAAAATGTAGATTCGATGAGTTCTTTTTTAATATACGATGTAGGGATGTAACGGAGCTTCGATTCCGATTCCGATATGTCGGAACATCCGATTGTTTTAACACCTCCAGTTCCGACTTCGGCTCCGATACTTTTAAATCGGAGGTTTTAATCGAAAGTCTAATCTATGACACTTTAAGAAATAGATTAAACGAAGACTAAACTGTGAAGCTTTTGTTTATTAAATATAATATTCCACTTTAAGAGTCATTTCATTTCATTTAATTTGTTAGCTGTTATTAAAAATATGTTAATATTTATTTCCATCGCCTGAAAATTGTTTTTATTTGACTTTAAAACATATCTTTTCTGCCACCACCTGTGACACCGCCTCTGACTCCGATTTAGGTTCCGATTCCGATAAATCAAATTCAAAAACTCCGACTTCGACTTCGGTTTCGATAAAACCACCTCCGTTACATCCCTAATACGATGTTACAAAATGCAGGAAAACTAAAATTTCCATCTTTGAGCAGTTTGCAGTTTAATTTTAGTGACATTGTGTCAATTCTTGAGTTTATTAATTTGTCCGTTATCTTGTCTTAACAATTAGAAATTTATTAAATAAAATGTCGAAGAAACCATTATTTTTTCGTATAAAAATTAATTATAATTTTTAAGCTTTACTTCGCAATTAATATTTATTTAGGTCTGCCTAATTTTTCATACCGATTTTATTTTATTTCGAAGTAAGTCTTCATTATTTTAATCTTCCTGGCTTCTAATTCAATAACAGTTTGGTTTTTTGTTACATTTTAATGGAAGATAACGATTTTTTGCTAAATGCAGTTATAAAGTTTATTTCCATAACAATAACTTCAAAAATGTTATATCAAAACATCCAAAAAATATAAATTTCTATGGTAATTTTAAAAAATGTATTGGAAGTTGATAGGCAAAACATTTCATCAAAATTCAAATTGAGTATAGTAATTATACAAAACTTTTTTTTTCGTATTTGTTTGATAATATTACAACATAATTATA
>NEEE01003577.1:114759-134128 GCA_002278615.1 Pogonus chalceus
TTTTTATTTCTCTCTTAGTAATTTATATATTTTTATTTCGTGTGTTAATTTATCCGGACAGTTTAAAAACATTGTTATTCTGGTTGTGACAGGTTCCGAGAAAGTGGTTGGATGGAGTAACTTTTGCTTGTCGATATTCTGTGGTAAATATTTGTAACAATTATATGAGCTATTTTTTAAAAAATATAAAAGATAACAAACATCAAGTAAATTCATAAATGCATCTAATTATTCCATTGTTTGTATCAGATAAGATAATAAATGATTTTCCTCTGTTCGCGTTGAATTTAATTGTAGTATGGGATGATATATTTGTTTGGTTAAATCGACCCGTGCATCCATACTTCGCTTCGTTTTATACAAAACAAAAGGGACAATTTTTTCTTGGGTTAAATTAATTTGATGTAATTGATCATGACTTGCTCGATTTACTTTTTTGTTCAACCCTTTTGCCTCTCATTTTTTATATTTTAAACCCAAATTGAATGAATTAAATTATAATGATGCGGAATTATTTTTTAAAAATGTATGTTGTTTGCTTTTAATTTTAACTTGCTTTTTCTATTTTGTTTATTAATATTTCTTGCGTCAATCACTAAAGGAAAATATGTAGTAAAATGTTAAAAATCAAATGTGTGTTTTTTTTTTAATTTAAATCTCTTGAAAGAAAGAAAATAAATGTAAGAAATCATGACCTGGTTCTATACCCAGTGGATCAGATAATAAAAAGTCAGTTTACTGATACATTGACTACTTTATGTTTGTGTCGAGGCTTGTACTGTCTCAATGCAACATAAAAGCTATGTTATTTTTGTCTCTGCATAAGCAACGAACAGTTCCGCATCATGTGTCAAGCGGAAATATTATGTACTGATCCATGAATAAGTTTTAAAATGTTTGAAAATGTAAATTTTTATCTTATATGGTCAATAAAATCATAATTATTGTAAAAATTAAATTAATACATCATTTTTTCAATAAAAAGCTCGAAGCTATTAGAAAAAATCTGAAATATTCTTTTCTAGAATTATTTATAACGTCAGATCTTCTAGAGTAAATCTAACAGCGATATAGTGTATATAGTCGTTGCAACGAAACAATATAGTCATTGTACGTTTACATGGTACCGCTCCGCGATCTAAAACGTTATATATGTTCCCTAAAAAACATAGTTTTCGGATAAAGTTGAGACGAACTTCACATTATTCAGATAAATGTTAATTATTGTTAAGAAAATGAAAAAGATAATAACGTATATAGCAGTAAAATATCTGCTTATTATTATGTAATTACATTGATTCGTGGCGATGGCTATACACTACAATTTGATTTATTTTCGTAGAAATTTTAATATTGTTATTATCAATTAAATAGTTTTATACTTGAGATTAGGGATGTTACGGAGCTTCGATTCCGATTCCGATATGTCGAAACATCCGATCGTTATTACACCTCCAGTTCCGACTTCGGTTCCGAAACTTTTAAATCGGAGGTCTAATCTATGACACTTTAAGAAATAGATTAAACAAAGACAAAGCTGCGAAGCTTTTGTTTATTAAATATAATACTCTTTCATCGCTGTGTAGATTTATTATTTTATAATTAAATTTTTTTATTTGCCCTTAAAACATATCTTTTCTGCCACCACCTGTGACACCGCCTCCGATTCCGATTACGATAAATCAAATTCAAAAACTCCGACTTCGACTTCGGTTCCGATAAAACCACCTCCGTTACATCCCTACTTGAAATATTCAAGAACGGTTAAAATTAAATCTTATTTACCAGTTTTCGAAACATAATTTAAGTTTGAAGAAATCATCTGTCAAAACCATCAGGAAATTATTTACAAAATTGATTAAAAAAGTATTTTTTTGCTGAAAGTGAATACGTTTATTCCGAATTTTGTTTATTTGAAAAGTAATATATCAAGTTAAAAGTGTAATATAACTTTCCAAACTAATATATTTGTCAGTACACACAATATGCTTGTGACATGGTCACAGACTGGGAGTGTCCAAGAAATAAGCCTAACATAAGTCTAGACGATAAATAAAAGACGATACCGGAATTGACGTGTGATTTTATTTTTATTTATCTCTTAATAACACGTTGTGGAAATTTGTACGTAATATTGGGAATTTCTAACCTAAATTTATGGATTAATAATTCAACGATATGCATGTAAATAAAAATTATTCTTCAGGCTATGACTGGAAATTTCATTTAAATATAATTTATTGATGAAAAACTGTTCTTTTAATATAATTAAATGCTTTTAAACATAAATATCTAAACGCTACAAGAGCAGTTTATTTTTAAATTAGATATAAATAATATAAACAACCTTACCTTCATTTCCAAGAATTAAATATCACAGATTATTTATATCTGATTTCAAAGTGGAAAATTATAAATATATGTATTTTATTGCGGAAATATTTGACTGTTTATTCAGAAATATTAAATAATATTAAAGTATTAACAATCTTAAAATTTATTATTATTTGTTACAAATGGCAAATTCTTCTAATTTATTTTTGTTAAATATTATTTTCTGCATCGGCGTTAATTTTTAAACAAATTTAATTACCGATTAGTTTTAACTAGATTTTTACAATTATAGAATATAATTTATGAACTGCTAAATTAATTATGATTAATATGATTTTCTATTTATATAAAGTAATTAGAAAATTATTTCTACCTTCTAATATATTTACTAATTAGCCTAATAAAGATGAATTTAAAATTGATAAAAAAGATGTATATTTAAAATTGGATTTTTAATATTCACAATTAAAATAATTATCTTTACTGAAAAATTTAAAAAAAATTAAAATTACTTTTACGTTAAAATAAAATCTTTCTAGACTTTTAAGATTATGTTAAACTTATGAATAGATAATAATTTCCTTTCTTCAATTCGTTAAAAAAACTTATCTCAACATTTCTTTTTAAAATTCAAAATTCGAGTACCTTGAATCAGTTGAATTTAGAATTTGAAGCCAGCTGTCCGAGTCATTCATGGTACATAATTGTAAATTTTACTACCAGCTGTTTAGTGGTTTTAGAGTTTCGTATCCTAGGTTATGTTCATAATTGTAATTTAATAGTAAACATAAAAATTGTTGAATTATTATTTTAGTAATTTTATAAAATTTATTTGATTATAAGATACGAATAAGTATACATTGCTAGTTTTAAAATGTAAATAGTATAAATAAATATAGATAAAATGGAATATTTTGCTAGAGATTTATTATTTTATTTTCTGATAATAGTTTAAGGTAATTTAATTTATGATTAGGAAAGTCAATAATACATAAATAAATTTTCGTATATAAAATTTTTCCTTGAAAATTACAAATAAAATGGAATATTACTAAGTAATCGTAAAAGATAATCAGTTGAAAGGAATAAAAAAATTCAAACTTCGCACTTAAAGAAACTGAGCTAATGTAGATATCAAATTTTTAAAATGAGAAGTCACCTACTTTAAAACTTTCCGGGTAATCTCGTAACTCTTCTTTCTTTTATCAAAGCTTCCCAAGTGAATACTTTAGAATTCAATCATTGAGTCGAAAGCTTCAGCGTTTTCCAAATCCTGTTTGCTTGTCATCAAAAAAAGTGATGAATTGACATCTTTTAAATCGATTGCTTGATATAAACTTTAAGATTATGTTTTTACAATCTTTTCAAGAACACGAAATGATACTAGCGAAACTTTATAGTTTTTATTTTATTAATATATGAATAAATCAATAATTTAATCTACTTCGCTATATTGAATTATGCATTTATTTTATAATTAAAAATATATAAAATTTAATACTTTTGATTTTTATCCTTCATTTTAATTTTGCTTTAAAATGATATATTATCTCCAAGAAGCTTTATAAGCCGACAAACAAAAGAAAGATTAAAGACTAATTTCATGCGGATTAAAGACCAAGTT
This sequence comes from Pogonus chalceus, assembly GCA_002278615.1. Taxonomy (NCBI): domain Eukaryota; kingdom Metazoa; phylum Arthropoda; class Insecta; order Coleoptera; family Carabidae; genus Pogonus; species Pogonus chalceus. The sequence goes on from NEEE01003577.1 coordinate 118,718, forward strand.
TAGATAATTAAGTATCAGAAGAAAATTTGCCCGCTGGTATCGTTAAAATATTGATTTGAATTCAGTTGCATTTGCAGTTTGTATTTATAGAATTTACCATTAATATAGCCACAAGTATAATATGTGACTGATTGTCTGAGTTAATGTCATATACAACAGCGATTGTTAATTTGTGAAACTGTTGAAACTTGTAGGCACTGCTTTAACACGTCAAACAAAGCTATTGCATATTAAAATCAATTTTAACTGTAATATTAGTTCGACTTTAGTTGAAATTGTATTATATTTATTTAATTAGACATATCAATTTTTTTACTTATTTAATTCATAATTGTTATAATTTATTTTATATTATATAAATTTGGTTTTTTTAAATCAAAATCTAAGATTCTTAACTAAAAACAATAAATTAACTTAGAAATATATAATTCTTTTAAGTACAACTCGTTATATGACTTTCTTAAAAACATTATTTAAAAGAACTTTAATCAATCTAAAATATTTCGAACGACCCCTAAACAACTGGTAGTAAGACTGGGTTCAGCATTGGAAGTAGGCTGTCACTCATATTAGATTAAAATTTACATTATCGAATGAATATAGCTTGGACGGCTTGCTTCAAATTCTAAACTCAACTTGAGCCAGTGGCTTCTTCAAGATCCTTTGAATGAAAATCTAAGTTAGTTATATTTTGAATAGTTTTGTTGAAATAAGAGTAGAGTTCTAGTCTTTACTGTGATTTCGCACCTTTAATAGAGCTTCATATCATCTAGAAGTTGCATTTAAATTTAAACATAACGAAAAGTGACACGAAAATATAAATTATACTATATTATCGATGTATTTTTTGAAAAATGATAAAAATATCCAGAAAAACAGTATAATACCAGGCCTGCGACACTCGGAATTCTGTTTCAATGACCATGAGTCGTAGTTGGTTGTGTATAGTAAAATATTTAACTTTATAATAAAACAGTGTAACAGCTACTCGTACCAGCGTTCCCCGCGCAGCTTTTATTCAGTGTTTTGGTGAATATAACAAAGTAACATCTACTAAATATCACAATAAAATTGAAACTAATAAAACTCCGCCTAAAAATTCTGTATAGAATATCCAACTACACTAAAAAAATTCCGGAGATCACAACCAACAACCAACTCGAGGCCATTCAAACGATATTTTTAGAGAGTGATGTTAAACCATTTGATTTGGTAAATGGGAGAAGGATAGAAAAAAGAATGTCGCTACTGGTTTTTTTTTACTGTGATAATACTAAGAAAAATGGAGGTTTTTTGCAATATAAAATAATATTTTTGAATTAAAATTTCGTTAAAATAATTTCCATTAATATTACCAGTTTATTTGTCGTAATATAAATACATTATCCTGATTCTAAGTAGTTTTTATCCTTAAATATATAAACTTTTAAAACATTTTTTTTTTTTTTTAGTAAATATTTTACCTCTTATATCTGTAAATAAATAGCAATAAATACTTCGTTGTTAAAAATAATTTGAATGTTTATAAATTAAAAGTTATATACAAAAATTCATTAGATGAATTTATGAGGTTTAAGTTATAAATTAAGAATAATATGAATAGGCATCTTTGGAGAGTCGCGACACCACGTTTACACTTGTATCTTGTAAGATAATTAATCTTCTCCTTTACCCTAAGCATATAGACGTAGAGACATCTGTACCATGAATTTATGGTACCTTGTAATCCCGTTGTAAATTGCTGTTGATGTTGGTTTGCGTAACTGTAAATTTAGCTTTGATGGAATATATCTGCGATAGAATGGAAAATTTTATATTTATATCAATTTAGTAAATATTATAACAAACATTTATTGTATTCAAATATTTTCAATTCATTTTTTGTATAATTGAGTAATTAGCAATCAATAGGTTGAATAAAAAATTAGAAGCAAATATTTCTGATTGATTTCTAAGTGATATGTAGGATCATTTATTATTTATAATATAATGAAAAACAAATGAATGAATAAATATTGATTTACCATTTACCTATCTAGAGATTGACGTCATTATAAACAAGGTCGAAAAAACATTGATCAAAATCTTTATTGTTATTATTTTTTTTTTATTTCCCTGATGTATAAATTATTGACATTTATTTGAAAATAATACAATTTTGTCTAGAATTCAGTTTAAAACTTGTCAAATTTCGAATAATAACGAAATAAAAACTTAAAGAATACAATATTTGCAACAAATATATCTAAATAGTTATTTGTGTATTAAGAGCACAAAGTGGGACATTGTCGATTGAGAGGTTGTTGCCGCGCGACTTAGGAGTGTGGCATTCTCTCGAAATCGACAATGTCCATTGGCGCTCGAAACACACACAAGATTTTTCTACAATCATTAACTATAAAAAAAAATAATAAATTTTACATAGCAGGACATGTTGTTAGGTTATGTAATGTACCGACTGAGCAATCATATGTCAGATTGACTTGTGAAGGTAATAAACGTGTAGGTAACGTTAGCGAGCGTTTTTTCCACTTTGTCGCTTTAGAGCACATTTTGCGTTGACAAAAGAGAGCGCAAAATACCTATTTTGTATAGCGACTGTAGAAAAAAGAAGTTCCTTAACTCTTTGTTAGCAATTTGTGGTTTTATCTATTTATCATTAACAAATTTATACATGTTAATTGCAATGATGCTACGTTCTTATAGTGGCCATGTTGGCTAAAGTTATAATTATCGTCGAAGTGTGCGTTTTTATGGTTGCCATAATCAGTTTTTCTATTCGATTCTCTGTTTATGCGCACAAATTTAGTCACCATATTGTGTTGTATTCCATTTGTTTCTCTTTCTTTCTCTCTTTGTTATATCAGTTATTCATGGCAACTGCATATAACTAACTTCTACTATAGAAGTTTTACTTCTATTCTAAGCAAAAAAAAACACGAATTATAGTTTTTTAATCAAAATTCGTTGAAGTATCTTAAAGTTTGATAAGAAACCAGTTAAAAACGACCAGTAAACCAAATAAATTAAGAGAAAACAGCAGGAAAATACTTGCATATCAATAACTGCAATAATTACTTGCCGAAACAAAAACATACATCATACGTTTTTAATAATAAAGCTATTAAACTAAATTTTTTATGTATTTATGTATATTTATTTTTAAAGTATATTATATTTGTTTTTATATGTTTTTGCCTGATGTTTTATATATTTCAGCATAAATATTACATTGCAATTTNGTTCCTTAACTCTTTGTTAGCAATTTGTGGTTTTATCTATTTATCATTAACAAATTTATACATGTTAATTGCAATGATGCTACGTTCTTATAGTGGCCATGTTGGCTAAAGTTATAATTATCGTCGAAGTGTGCGTTTTTATGGTTGCCATAATCAGTTTTTCTATTCGATTCTCTGTTTATGCGCACAAATTTAGTCACCATATTGTGTTGTATTCCATTTGTTTCTCTTTCTTTCTCTCTTTGTTATATCAGTTATTCATGGCAACTGCATATAACTAACTTCTACTATAGAAGTTTTACTTCTATTCTAAGCAAAAAAAACACGAATTATAGTTTTTTAATCAAAATTCGTTGAAGTATCTTAAAATTTGATAAGTAACCAGTTAAAAACGACCAGTAAACCAAATAAATTAAGAGAAAACAGCAGGAAAATACTTGCATATCAATAACTGCAATAATTACTTGCCGAAACAAAAACATACATCATACGTTTTTAATAATAAAGCTATTAAACTAAATTTTTTATGTATTTATGTATATTTATTTTTAAAGTATATTATATTTGTTTTTATATGTTTTTGCCTGATGTTTTATATATTTCAGCATAAATATTACATTGCAATTTCTTGTAAATATCTGTTTCCACTTTCGCATATATTTGTTTTTATAATTTACTGTATATGTATGTATATGCTGCTTTATTTATTAAAAAAAAATATTTTTTTTTTTTTATATCTAATATAAAATTAGTATTACATTTTAATAGTAAATATTTCTTTTCGGATATCATGAATTAAAAAGTAAATATTACAATTGTTATTAAAATAAAATAAAATAAAGTGAATTCTCAAGTAATATGGATAGAATCGTTCAACAAAAAGTTAACATTAGTGATTAGTTTGAAACAAAGCAATCAAAACTTCGCGATTTTAATTACTTTATTGAAAATCAATATTTGATACGTTCATATAATGAAGTTTTCAAGTTTATAAAAATATTGTTAATTTAGAATAGTTTTTTATTTATTGTATTATTGACATGAAAAGTTCTTTTGTTTTATAAAATCATTAAATTTGTAAGAATAGGGATTGAATAACGGACAAAGAAATTTGTCAAGTAAACTTTATATTTGAACGTGTTCGAATTATGCATCGAAAATGATTCAAACACTTAACACAATCTCACGTACAAGAAACTCGGAGAACTATCATTTCTAACCTGGATGGTGTATTACACAGCGGTTTTATACACGTCGTGACACTTCAGCAGACTGGTAGTCGAGACTCGCGACTTTCGACATATCACAGGACGAAGGAGGTTTGGTTACGTGACGTCACGTGTCTGCCTCTAAGAGTTATATATACTCGTCACGGTAGCGTGTCGACGATCATTCATCATCGAGACGACATCAAACACCGATGTGAAGTTGCTCTTGCGAACTCGAGGCTTTAGGCTGCTCTTCAAATTGCCGTACCATAAGTTCACGATGTTGTTACACCGTTGCACTTTCTAATACATATAGAAAAGAAATAATGTGCTTTATAGAAAACTTCTTTTGTGCATAAGCTTGTTACGACAGATTGTTCAAATAACAAATGGTTATTTTTGTATTACAACGATCAGATAAGTGCCTACGAAAAAGTTGAACATTGTTTTATGAGAAAAGAAAGGTTCATCTTACTCTCATTAAATTGATATTCTGTAATTCCTGTAAGAAGAAAGACAACTTTTTTTAAAGTTTAATTTAAATTTAATTCTTCAACTCTAACTTAATATCTGTCAATTAAAATATATTTATATCATATTTAATATTTATTCTAAGTTACAGTTTTTACAAAATAACAAGTAATTTTCATGTAAAAAATCAACTGCCTTAGCGCGTACAATTTAGCGTCTTATTTTGCTTTACTTCTTTTTTGCTTTTTCTCTATTTCATGTCGCTTATTCGTTTTATCTATTAAAAGGGTTCAGTTAAACTTGATACTCGAATGACGAAAAAACACAGTTTTGCATTAACTTTTTTAACAAATTTCTGTTTTTTTTTTACTTTACATTATTTAGATTATTAAAAAATACAGTCGCTATACAAAGTAGGTATTTCGAGAGAATGCCGCTCAACCTCTCAATCGACAATGTTCCACTTTGCGCTCTTAATACACAAATAGCTATTATATTCCTCAATATTTGGATGTTCGCAGTTATTTAACTTACATATAAATGTAAATAAAATAGAAAAATCCATTATTNTCCTCAATATTTGGATGTCCGCAGTTATTTAACTTACATATAAATGTAAATAAAATAGAAAAATCCATTATTATTTATTGGAATTTATTTTTATAAAATATTTAACACAAATTTGCTGCTAATATTGAAAAAAATTGACATACAATCATATATTTTTTTATTTATCTTTTTAATAATATTTTGTTCAAATAAAGTTTATTATTTATCCAGATAAAAAATAATAATAACATGTTCATATTTATTATATACATAGGTACTTTTAAGATCAAATTTATGATATTATCGCATTAAAACTAAAAACAAAATAAAATTAAATGATCAAAGAGATATTTCATTTTATCTTTTGTTTTATTAATTAAATTTATTGTTTTAACTCATTTCAAGTATTTCATAGATATTACCTATAATTAATTCATATTTTAATTGCTATTTTTTTATTTAATATTGCATATATTTAAAACCATGCTATAGATTTTTATAAAGAACAAGGTTTATATTTACTTTTAGTTATTTGTTTTTGTTGTTTTCTTTGTATGAATAAAGAAATCAATTTATTTTGTCTTGTTTTGTGTTCTCTGTAATATTTTTTCTTTTGAAATCAAAATTTTCTTGCGTTGTTATAAATAAAGACAAATTTGTTTTTATTATTTGCAAACATAAAACCAAACGGATAAATAACTAGAAACAAAAAGTTACAAACAGCCTTTAACGAAAAAAATTGTTACATCCTTAGTACAAGTGCTTTACACAGAACAATCTTCCGAGGTCAGGTTAAAAAAAAACAGAGACAATTAGTGTTCACGTACCATGAATTTTCTATATGTAATATAATGATAAAAGAGAAAAAAANGTCAGGTTAAAAAAAAACAGAGACAATTAGTGTTCACGTTCCATGAATTTTCTATATGTAATATAATGATAAAAGAGAAAAAAATGAAAGAATAAGAAGAAAATGTATAATGCGACATATTTTTACATCACCCTCGGCAGAGTCATCTTCATGTACGAAACCAGACTGTTGTACATTCTCATTAAACTTCAAACGAATAAATTATGTATATCATTTAGTCAAGTAGGCACTTATTTTTCGTGGCAGTACCCGCGGCTCTGACGTCATTAGCGGAACACGACCGCTCCCCGTTCTCATCATGTTACCACTGAGAGGCGACGCCACTTAACTATACGGTTTGTTATTACTTCATACGTGCAATATACAACATGCAGAATACACATGTTAAAAAACTTCCTACTATGTATAGAATTTATCATTTCGAAGTGCGACACGCTACACTTGCTTCGAAGGTACTTCAACAACTTATTAATTCTCTATGTGAATCTAGTTACAACATTTCAAATATATTTTTTAAACTTTAAATCATTGAAACAAATTTAAGATTTTTTTTTAATAAAAATAAAATTCTCAATTACTAGACTAGTAATTTTATTTGCATCGATTACAAACCTGCATAGGTACTACACAAGAGTGCAATCTAGATTGCATTCTCACTCTGGACTATGCATACAATTGACCTTTACTAGTTACATTTGAACTGAAACTATTTGTTTCACAAATGAATGGGTTTCTATGCAATTCAATTACGATTAAGTACTAATATTACCTAAAATACTTCTTTGATAAGAAAATAGCTTTTGGAGATTTATTACAGTCCTTATGTATTACAAACATGAGATGAACATTAAGGAAATTTTAAGATGCACTTTTCATTTTACTTATTTTCCATAAAAGAACTTTTAAATTCTATTAAAGGTAAATTCTTACTAACTTTCTAAAGAAATAGAAATAAATAATAATTAATGTTTTATCGAAATGCATTTATTTGTATTTATAAATTACATAGTGCCAATGTCATAGTATCTAACATACGATATAAATTAGTCTTTCATGATAGTACGAACGTGAGTGTGAAACTTTAAACTCGATTTGAATAACTTCCAGATGGTCAGTCATCTAGTGGTTATTTTGTAGTTAGATATAACATTTGAAACTAGCTTTTAGCAATATAAAATCAAAATTTAATCAAGGATTAGAAACACAAGCATCTAATGTTTAACCTTTTAACTGAAATATTACCAGTTCAAGGTCTCCAAGTTGTTTTAATTATAATTTTAGAAATAATTTTGTAGGAACATTGGTTTGTGTGGTCAGTAAAATGTTTAAAATGGTATCACTCTTAATATATAAAAAAAATTGAAATGATTTTTTTTTCTAATTGTAAATTAAAGTTTATTGAACAACTTTTAATTGAATTGATTAATTTTAAGTTGTTATTACAAACTGAAGAGGCAGGAAAACTCAAATGCTTATTATGTTTGGTGGATACCAGTTGTTGATTTAACAATGTTGCTATAATTTGAAATTTTGGAATTTATAAATAGCTAAACCAGTCTGCATAATGAATTAATGTACGAGGTAAATCAGAATAATATTTCACTAGAATATGTGCATATATTTTATCCATCATTTGAAATGTTTACATTTCATTAACAATGGGATACATCTCTATTATGTATTATTATTTTATGCGATGTAACACTAATCTCATTTCGAATATTATAAAGAATTAACAAAAATTGTTGTATTATATTAAGTATTTTGTTAATCAAAACGTTGTCAAAAAAAGATAGGAAACAAACGAACTTATTATTTGAATGTATGTAACAATACAAAAAAAAAACGTAGCATTAAGGATAATTCAGCCTTTAAAATATATTTAATACCAAAATAAACAAAGGATTTATTATATTTTAAAATTACTCAAAAGACTTTGCCTTTTACAATAGGATGTTAATTTTTTTTTTAATTTGAATTATGTACTCTTAAAAATACTAAACATTTTAATTTTACTGTCAGCATGTGTAGTATAAAGCAGCATTTTTTAAATGCCGGTAAGTCTTAGATTTTAACTTGTTTGACATGTGGTGATATATGGCCTTTTTTTAGTGCCAAAAGGTGGAAAGAGTGTGTTTATTTATTTTAGCGCAGCAAGTAGTGGAATGTGACCTCTTCATTTTTGTGCTAACAATTTGTTTATTTTGATGCCAGCAGGTAGATGATTTCGACCTCATTAAATAGGTAAAAAAAAATTTGGATTATTTATTTTAGTTCAAAAATGTGGTGATATGTAACCTTTTTATATTAGCAACAGTATGTAGAAAGAATTTGTTTATTTATTTTAACGGAACAGGTAGTGGAATGTGAACTTTTTATTTTAGCACAAGCAGATAAACAAGTTTGACCTTTTTTCAAGCTCCACTAGATACTAGATCTTTGCCGCATTATTTTAGCACCATGTAATAATACAACAAACGAAAAACTTCCATTGAAAAATTGAATATGCTCTATATACAGGGCCGTAACTAGATTTTTGTGAGCCCTGGGCAAGGCTTTCAAATTAGCTCCCTCCCTTTTAATTAAAAAAACAAAAAAACAAAACAAAAAAAAAACTTCCAATGCATATACGAAAATTCTGAAGCTACTGTTTTTTCTTTTTTTTTTTAAACTTTTGGTAACAATTTTAAAAATAAACAAAATAATTATTCTTTTAATTGTTTCCGTCCGTAATTTTAATTCCGTTTTATATTTATAAAAAGATATAAAATTAAAACATTATAAATTTATTTAAATTGTATTTTTCTTACTTTTTTCCGCAAATTTATCAATTAAATCATTATGAAAATAACTGAGATAATTTTTTTTTGAGAGGCCTACTTCAATCCGAGCCTTTGACAAGTGCCCCTGTTGCCCTGCCTACTTATGTCAAGAAAACCAATTGCAATTTAATAAATAAAAAAAGTATGAAATATATGTCTTTAAATACATATTTATACGTATATTTAAAGTTTAAAATAGCCCCGAATAAAAGTATACAATTTCCTAATATATACATATATTTATATGTATTAAAAAAGTCAACTTTGAAAGTATCGCTTAAAATTGGACGAGAATAACATACTCCAGTCACAATAAAACGAGGAATAACCACCTAGAATACTTTTCTTGTAAGTTACAAGAACTATTAAAATTTTGTTTAGTTAAATTTGCGTTTCTTTAAAATATAAATGGTTAATTGTTTTTAGTTTTTAATATAATCGTGAATAAAAGGTTATAAGTTGTATTTTATTTATATAGCCGTTGGGCCCATCCGAAAAATACTTTAAGAAAAACTTACATATAAGTCAAAGACATTTAATTTAAATATTTGGCTTGTTGCAAACAATCAGTTTACAATGCGTCCAGCTATTTGGAAAATATTCTAACCTAATATGTTCCAATTTTAATTTTATAAGCTTCTGCACCTTTATAATAATCAAAAAATGATCAAATATTTGCTTAAATAGCCTAATTTTATTCAGATATTTTGAATAAAATCTAAAATATACAAATAAAAAGAAATTATTGCTTTAATGTACTTCAAAATACAAATGTTTTGGTTTGTTTCTATAAAAACGCGTATCTACTGCATATTTTTGCTATACAGAATACATATCAACTCGAATATTCAATTTAATACTACAGCTTATACATGATTGGTTCATTATTTTGTTAAAAAAGAAGCCTCGCCCATAACAAAAATGAACGAAAATAAAATAAATACGTATTTACATGTAAACTTCTATTAAAGCATACAAATAAACCGTAAACAATCTTGCTGCTACCATCTACCGTGTTTTTCTTGAAGCTCTATAATTCATCCCATAATGTACGTTATTGGTTCAAAAATAATTCAATTACATGCTTTATCGTGAATGGTTAGTTTTAACTAAAAGGAGACATGCTCTTTTCGTATATGGGACAAATCAAGTTGCTTATTGGTTTGTTGTTCTTGTATATTATTCGTCGAAATTTGTTATTTTTAATAAGTTTACGCCTGTAGTACGTTTTCATTGGTTGTTATTAAATATATAGAGTTTAATATAAGGTAAAAATAGTAATAATAGTAGTTATAGCTTATCAAGAGTTTAATTGAAACAAAAACGTATTTATTAACATATATAAGAATTGATTTAACTTTTTTGAATAATATTCCTTATTACTTGATGTATATTTGATATATACTGTCAACGATCGTAAGTAGCTTCTTTGTGCCCTGACAAGACTTTTAAATTGCCCCTCCTTTCTTAATAAATATTACAAAATAATTATTCGTTTAATTTTTTCTGCCCGTAATTTTAATTACATTTTATATTTATGAAAAATCAATAAATTAAAAAATTATAAATTTATTGAAATTGTATTTTTCTTGTTTTTTTTTTTTCACAAATACATCAATCAAATCATTTGAAAAATAACTGAGATGAAAAATTTTTTTGAGAAAACTTTCTGGACCCCCCTTTGATCTGGGCCCTTGGCAAGTGCTCCTGTTGCCTCTGCTTAGTTACTGTTATAATTTAAAAATTATTAAAAAACCTAATACAATTATTTGTATTACATTTTTATGTATAATTAAAGGTTTTTATACACATTTTAATAATAAGTTATCTGCCTATATATACTAATTATTTTTTAAATACTGTCCTTTTTGAAACATATGATGTTAAGGTCTGGAATAGGCCTTATGCTAGAAAAATTCCTGTAAAATATAATTCATATAGCACGGAAGTTTGCCTTTTCTATTTCTAATAATACCTACACGATTATGGTGAATGTTAAAAACCTATATTTTAAACTATGTAAGTTGTCAAATAACGTTTAACCTAAAATATATTAATCAATTAATGTCTTAACAAATATAAAAATAAATATAATACTTTCATCAATGTGGTATCCATTGGCTACTGATTTTACCAAGTGCCGCATCCACCTGTATCCGGCGGTAAACCACGGTGGCCATACAACTGAGGGTCGCAGGATAAAGTAGAGGTCGTTGGTGCTAATGACCTTCGGATTACAGTAGCCATGATTTATAAGATATAATTACAGAATCCAACATTTATTATCGTAAATCATTTGTAATTTACAATTAAAAATTATAAGAAAATTGCATTTACAAGAAATTAAATTTAAATATTAATCCTTCTCTAAATATGAAGACAAACTGAGGAAAAACAAAATATTATCATTTGTAGAAATTTGGATTTAAATTTATATACAAAAGCTTTCAAAAAATATTATAAAATTGACGTGAACATTGAGGATAATTTCTAAGAATTAATAATAGATAACTTTATATATCCTAATAATCATAAATTGCATTAGAGATAAGACAATACATTTATAAAATAAATTTACCTCAATATCATTTGCTTTGTAAATATATACACAAATTACTCATGTACGCACACAAAATAGTAATTTACTTACTAAAAATCCCAACTTATTATAAATATTAAATATTTACAAGTATCTTAATATAGACTAACATTTTTATGACAATAAGATAAAGCATTTAATATAAAGCAGAAATTTTAATTTATTTTTCATTATTTGTTTCACTTACATGATAGACGTTTCAAAACAAGTGTTACAATGCAATTTAAATACTTACACGCAATTGTTTTCTACAGTGTTTTGTTATTAATAATAAGAAGTAAGTCACTTTAATGTAATATTATAAATTCGAAATATTTAATAAATATTTTTCACAGATAATTTAATAAAAGCAGAGTCTGAAGAAGATGAATGTAAAGATTGTAATAAAAGACATAAAAATGATTCACCACAAACTGCTAACTTACAAATTGATTCTGCAACAAAATCTGTATCAGGTAATTACTCTTATTGCATACAAAAATATAATTATTAATAAAGTAAATTTCATAAATAATGTCACGGAAATCAAACTGCATTTGAAAACAATAAATATTTTAATAATGACTTGTAACAACCCGTTACCTCATAAGTTATGAAAATAATTTGCTGTTAATAATTCGAATATCAACAACAATCGGGTCGAGCACTAACATATGCCGTAAATAATACAAAACACAATAACTCCATTCGATGTAATAAAATAAAAGACAATGCATGAAAATGCATTTAGATAGCTTTATAGTTTATTTCAATGCAATAATATTTTATGGAATTAGTAAATTTAATAATTTTAATAACAAAGTCGTATGTACATAAATTGGAATTAAATTTAAACTTTATTGGAAGTTTATATATTCCATTAGGTACTTACATTCTAATAAAATTGGTTTAAGTCAAATAAAAACGCAGTTAAAATTATGAATGAGGAAATTTATTGGTTATTTAAAATTCCAGGATCAAACTTAAATCAAACAAACAAAATAAACACGAGTGAAAAGAACAAAATAAATAGTACTTCTGAGGTTATAAGTAATATAAATGATCCAATTGTAAATAACTCTTCTATTCATGAGGAAGCAAATAGAAATTCTTCTATAATAACAAACAATGTGGCTTCATTAAATAATACAAATGTCACTGATTTCAAAAGTGTTATTTTCAATAATGATACAAATACTAGTATAAGTAATGATCCAAATAATGCGTCAAAATTAAATTTGTATGATTCAACTTTGGCCAATTATAATAATGTAAGTGGCTTTCAAGAAAATAAAACTAACATTGAAATAAATTTAAGTGGAAATGGTAATTCATCTAAGTTTAATGTAACAGAAAATCAAACATTAACTATTGAAGCTAGTTTAGCTGCCATTAATACATCAAATTCAACTGAAACCCAAAGTTTTGCACATAATGGAACAAATCTCAATTCAGGCAATATATCCGCTGGAAACGATAATTCTTCTTTGGTTAATAATACAACTATAATTTCATCTGTAGAAAATGCAAATGAACAAAATGAAACGTTATCTGAAGCCAAAATAAGTGCTACAAATAATTTAAATATCACTTTATCCCAAGATACTATGAATAATGATTCAAATATTCAATCGAATTCAAATATAAGTGATGTGGGAAACCGTACAGCATATAATTCATCTAATCCTGCTTGGAATAATAATCTTTTATCCACTGGTAATAATCATTCCACTGTGATTAATATAACTGGATCTCAAGAAACTAATACCAATGAGACGAACATTCAAACGCATCAAAACAAAAATAGTACAGATAATAGTAACATGTCTGTAATAAATACATCTGAAAGTAAAAATTCAGCTAGTGAAGCCGATTTAAATGATATGATTAGCCCAGATAGCATTGAATCACATGGTGTTATTAACAATAATTTAAATTTTCATTCGAATCCAAGTTTAAATAATTCAGAAGATAATATAACAAATAATAGTTCTAATATTCAAATCTCAGTTAATAGTGACAATTCTCCCTTGGATAATAATACCAACATTAACAAAGGCAGCGATACAAATACAGGCGAAAATAATATTGTATCTGTGAAAAATACAACTTCTGGAGTGAATTTGAATGACATAAATAGTTCAAATATGAATAAATCCCAAAATGTTAATAATAATGATCCAAACTGGCAATTAAATTCAAGTGTAAATAATTTAACAAATAGTTCTTCTAGTTTTATTTCAAGTAGTGGTGAAAGTTCTTCCTTGACTGATAATTCAAATTTTGACGGATCTCTAGGTAATATAACAAATATTGAAACGCATTCAAGTAAAACCAACACAAAAAATAGTACCTCACCTAACAAACTAACTACAGAAATTGGTTTGAGTGACATAAACAGCACAAATATAACTGAATCCCAAGGTGTTACTAATAATAACATAAATTGGCAATCGAATACAAGTATAAATAATTCGGGAAATAGTACGGCAAATAGTACTTCCAACCTTAATTTAATTAATAATAGTGACATGAATAGCCTAAATATAACCAAATCCCAGGGTACTACTAATAATGATCTTAATGGACAATCGAATACCAGTTTAAATAATTCAGGAGTTAGTAATAGTTCTACGTTAAATTTAACTGATACTCAAACATCAGCTAATAGTGGCAATTCTTTAACGGCTAATAATACCTATGCAATTGAATTTCAAGGCAGTGGAACAAATATTGTAATACATCCAACTAAAAATAATATTTCACCTGCAACAAATAAAATAGAAAATAATGAGACAAATATGAGTAAAACAACTAGCTCAAATATAACAGAATCCCAAAACATTAATAATAATGAACCAAATTTGCAATCAAATTCAAATTTAAATAATTCTGAAAATAGTACTATAAACAATAATTCCAATTTTAATTCAACAAACATTCAAATAGCAGGTAGTGGTGGCAATTCTTCTACAGATAAGATTATCAATGTTAATGTATCGCAAGGAAACATTGAAACTCATTCTAGCAGAAATAATACGGAAATTTCACCAAAAGCAAATACAACTAGTGAAGCTGATGTTAACAGCCCAAATATAACAGTATCCGTGAGTGTTACTAATAATGACCAAAATTGGCAATCGATTACAAGTTTAAATAATTCCGGAAATAGTACGGCAAATACAACATCTAATCTTAATATAACTAATATTCAAACACCCGCCGATGAAACAAGCATTCAAACAATTCCGAACAAAAATAATATAGAAAATAATATAAATGAAACCAATTTGAATGACATAAATAATTCAAATAAAACAGAATTTCAGAGTGTTACTAATAATGATCTGAATGGGCAATCGAATACAAGTTTAAATAATCCGGAAAATAGTACCGCAAATAAGACTTCCAATTTTAATTCAACTATAACTCAAACACCCGAAAGCAGCAGTAATTCTTTCACAGCTAATAATACTAATTTTAACGGATCTCAAAGAAATGAAACAAATATTGATACACATCCAACCAAAAATACTACGGAAAATAGTACCTTACCTGTAGTAAATTCAACTGCAAGTAACAATGCAACTTCTGAAGCTAATTTGAGTGACATAAATAACCTTAATAAAACTGAATCCCAGAATGTTACAAATAATGACCAGATTTGGCA
>NEEE01003613.1:6040-17306 GCA_002278615.1 Pogonus chalceus
ATTATAAGTACATTAAATTTTTATTAAAATGAAAATCTTGAAAATTATACTTTTAAATAATCCCTAATAATAATTAAAATTATAATTTTATTAGAATAAAATTGTTATATTAATTAGGCTATATGTATATAGGCTGATTACCTATAAAGTGTCGGTAATAAAATCAATAATTAAACACTGATTGATTTTTTATTATTATTATTTTTTAATGCGTTTAATTGTACTATAAGCATTTTTATTAGAGATATTATTTTAACTTAGCATTTTTTGCCTTATAAAGAAAAATATTGAATTAAACAATGTAAATATGAACTTGATAAATATTTATATTAATAATTTTTTTAATGAGCGTTAATAAGAGAATGCAAAAACGTTAATTATTAGATAAATAACATATATTATAAAAATAGTAATTATTCCTTATAAATTGATACGTAAAATTCCATTATCAAGTAGGTAGATTATAATAAATCGGATTTATATAAATTTGTAAACACTTAAATATATAAAACCTGTTTGTACTTGTATTAATATAGTATAAAAATAGCAGGTAAATAGAATAAACAGATTCTGTAACACATAGATAAATATTTTAAGCAGGTATTACTGTTAAAGTTGTCACTATAGAAAATTTCGAAAATTCCAATAATATAGAGAAATATGTTTTCATAATAGAAAGAACAGCAGTTTACTCATATATACTATACAGTATACACATAGTACCTGGTGAAAAGTAAAAATACCCAAAGTACACGTTCACATCTGTTTGCAATGATTATTACGAATAAACAACTGTCAAAGTTTTTGAGCTGGGATGCCTCAGATTGTTCGATTGGGTGTGAAAATAGCCTAAGTAGCCGGTAATACTGTTAGCGGTACTTTTTTAATAGACAGACCAAGAGCATAGAGAATTGAGCGCGCGGTAATAAAGGTGAATTTTGACAAATTATCTCCTCGAACATGTGTTTGCATTGCTTTAGGGATTTATGTGTTTTTCATATGCTCCCTCTGTCAGGGTTAAAATACCGTGTGAAAGTACAATTCGGAGCAGGGCTGTACAAAATATTCATTTTATTCAATGACTATTTTAAATATGCGTATAAATTATTCAATTTCATGGCATATGTTCAATTCATGACTTCATTTGTTTTTATTATTTTTCATGTTTTCTACGAAATTGACTAATATTATTATTTTATACAACGTTCTACAATTTTCTAGAAATTTATAACCTGTTGTGATTTATTTTAACATATTGTAAAAAATATTTTCAAATCAAAAATACATTTTTTAATGCTCTCAAAAATAGTTTCAATTTAACTAGTTCATTTTCATTTTACTAATTTGTTTAAAATATTTATAATTATAATTCCAACCCTGCGTTTTCACTGATTTAAATAAAAAGTCAGTTTTGTATAAATAGATATTGTTTTTAGTTTGTAAAATACTATACTACTGAAGATGATTACTTTGTAATTTAAATGTACATATAGTGTTAAATAAAATTGTGAAGACAAGAAAATTTTGTTTTTATTCTGGTTATTATATTTATCATTTATAATTTTTGTTAAGTAAAACTTTTATTTTATTGAGAAAATTCAAAATAGTTTAACAAATAAAATAATTAAATTTGACTTAAAAGTCAATTATATCTGAATTTATTTTAAATAATTTAATAATTAATCGGAAACATAAATTTTTATTAATAATATCATTATTTAACAATATTTTTTTATTTTTGATTCTAAATTAAAGATTCAAGAAAGAATAAATAAAGTTAAGAAATAAGTATAAAACATTTAATTCTTACAATTTTTACATATTTTATTTAATATATACGTATTTCGTTCTATTAAACCATCCTTAAAATCATCTACAAAAGATTTTAAAATTAAGTAAAGTCAAATAAACAAAACAATTTAATTAATTTATGTTTTAACAAGTACCGACTGCATATTTTATAGATTATCAATAAGCTATAACTAAAAGAAAGTTGTTCGTTTTAATAAAATAAATTTTAAAATTAGTTATTAATTGTTTTTATTATTTTCAAAATTGGCGTCTATATTTTGTGATGAACACCCTTTAAATAGTTAATAAAATAGATAAGCTAATTATAAACGCAGTGACAGGTTTAGTAAAAATTTTGTACAACCCTATAGGGTGTAAGAAAGGTTCGAAACAAGCACCGCACACCGTGATTTCCGAAATCGTGTCTAACAACAAAAAGCAATGGATTACCGCTACTGGTACCTGCACCACAACATTGATTGCAGCAACAAACTTAAATCCAAAAGGTGTTTATAAGCTCATTGATGTGTTTTATACAAACACACATACATGCATACGGTAAAAAGAACCACCTACAACGTTTAAATGAAATCCGTTAATTTAAACATAATGCACAAAATATGTCAAATGAATTTGTGTAAATGAACGCCACGATATATTGTTTTGAAAAAAAACTGAGAAGTATATTTTATAAATTTTCTCACGAAAAATCCAATCGTCCACTTTAAGAATTAGTATTGTTTTTTTAGGAAATGACGGGCAATATTTTGTTTGTTTATTGTTCGGGTGTACTAATTTGATATACCAATATTGTGATACAATTTTAGACTGTGATATTTTTTGGGGTTAACTCGATACAAATATCACAGTCTCATGTCAAGTCATTATTTTTAAAAGTTATAATTGACGTGGGAATTTATGATGTTTTTATTTTATCTGTTCAAATATGTTTACATTTATGAAGAAATTATTTTCCCCTACTTAATGAAATTAATTTTATATACATTTATTCACGGTTATTTAACATAGAATATAATTGTTTTTAATTTTAATTTTTAATTTCACACAGCTTTAATTTACGCTCGGTTACCTGTAGTACTAAAACACATATTTATCTAAAGACTTTTCGGACACACTCGGTTGCTAGCGAACCTGCACGAACAAGAACATCATTACAAACATTCGCATAATTAGCTAATTATTTTCACGCTACAAACACCACTACTTTTATACTTGTACATGGTTTTATTCATACAATTTGCAGTTTTATGTTATTTAAATTTAAAGTTTTTATCAATTTACAATTAGAAATTTGTAAAATACAGGCTCAAACCTGTAAACCACCAATGCATTCATTTTAATTATTAAACATTAATGCATGAATTTATTATCTGCATATTTTATGAAATTTCTTGTTTTATTCATATTTTTATGAATTTAAATCACAAAATTGAGATATTTAGATCAAAATATGAAGATTCAATTCATTTAGTTTTTGAATTATTTATATTTCTTGTAAATCTGGAATAAAATTATATTATAGAAATATTTAAAATGAATATATAGCTTGCAAAATAAATATCAATCGAATAATTCGAACAATCTACGTGACAGACAGTTGCGAATCGGATCGAGCTCTCACTTGATAATCTGTCTCTGTCTGTTGCACATGGATAACAAACGACCAGGGCGACATCTGAATTGCTAATGTAACAAAACAATAACATAACGGTCCTACGGCGCGTTCTCTTGATGTTTTGTATGTTTTATATATTCATATAAGCAAGCTATATGCACACACGTATTACTAATAAACATGAAAAATTTTAAACTATGCTATATTAATTAATTATGTTATTAATAAACAAAATTTTTCTTATTATCTCTTTAGTGCTTAACCCTTCAATTACAGAACAATAAATTTTTCGCAATATTCTTTGAATCGTATAGATGCATAACGGCACAAAGTGAAACTCGTACATGTAGTTATATAATAATGCTTGTTTATATATTCATATTCCTACACTCGTTACGGTATGAACACTTTTATTTATTCTATTTTCTGACAGCAAAAAATTGGAGTGTTTATAATATTAAGTTTTTATAACTTTTATTAAACAATAAAACATTGTGAATTAAAGAAAGGGCCGGAAGAAAGAAGAAAATTTAGTTATTTATAACTTCTAAAATAAGAAAAATATATTAATAGAAGCCAATCTGCAGTCTAATATCTAATAAAAAGGTATAAGAAAAGCAATAAGCCAGCAAATAATAAAAAAAAGCTTCCGAAATTTTTTTACCAGTCGTAATGAAAATTGAATTATCCGAAAAATAAAAGTTGCAAATGCACCAAAATAAGCAAAGATCTGCTTGCACTGAAACTATCAGAAATATCTTACAAAAACTTTAATTTTATGGACAA
Organism: Pogonus chalceus; assembly: GCA_002278615.1. Classification (NCBI taxonomy): domain Eukaryota; kingdom Metazoa; phylum Arthropoda; class Insecta; order Coleoptera; family Carabidae; genus Pogonus; species Pogonus chalceus. Next base: position 10,254 of record NEEE01003613.1, read on the forward strand.
GTAATTAAGAAGAACCCTTATATTAATAAAGCCAACAATTATAACCTAATCTTCTTTAAATATTTATAACAATATAAAAATTGATTTTTTCGAATAAAATACTCCATATATTTGCAATAAAATGAAAATAAATCCATGTCAGAGTAATAAAATCATACGATAATATATAGCCCGCTGATTGGACAAACACACGCGAATTGACATACATTGTTGCATAAGTAACATAAAATCCGCATGCGCATTTCGTCTGAGCGATTGTTCGGACGGATGCCTGTGAGTCTGTCGCGCCCGAATTTTCGGCCAATTACAGAAATGCCAATCGTTCTTGTCGCACATTCTTGCATATTTATCGATACGACATTGTCTCTTTCATATTGTTAGTTTGTGATTCATCTCTGATAAAACATCAAAGTACAACATTAGTTTATGCGATAGGCATTATATGTATACTTGTTGTCATGAAAATCAACTGACCAATTTTAATAATTAAATTAATTATTTACTTTGCAAATAATATTGATTCTTATCTTACAATTAGTTAAAAATCTTAAGTATCCGTGTTAGTGTTCCATTTTTATTTCATCCTAAAGTTAACTTGTCGCCATAATTTTTCTAATTTTATCTTATCTAGATGCAGACGACGCCATTAAATATCAAATTAATATATGTACATCTTGAAGCCATATTTATACAATGTATCTATAAACATTTAATACATATTTTTTAAGAAAATTTACTATTATCATTTAATGAATAAAATTTATCTAAACTCAAAAACTATTATTCATATCAATTTATACATTTTTTAAGCAACATAAAGATACCTAATTTTTGAAAAAAACGGACAAGTCATTTGGAATTTAACTAATAAGAAAATTATAATAATCTAATCTAAATATTTAAGTATTTAATATATATTTAATTATTTATTTGTTCCTGTATTTTCCATTCAAAGTTCAATTCAATTGTAAAAATTATATATTTAAATTAAATAGGTAAAGCAAAATAAGTCAGAATTTTGTGATGATTATTCGTTACGCTAACATGAATGTTAATTGAGTTTACTTTACTGTAAACCAAAATTTTAAAAAATAGTTCTATTTTATTTATTTACCAAAAATTTTTCTATTATACGTTTTGGGTCAAAAGTTAGCTGTAAAACATTTATCTAAATGAGGGTTTAAAACTAAACCAGAAACCAAAATGCGGAAAAAATTTAGTAAATTTTTATTACAAAATAATAACATTTTTTGCCGAAAAAAAAGAAAATAATGATTCCAAGCTCTGATTCAAATATTCAAATATAATATTTTTGTAGATAGTCTAAATTAAAAAAAAAAAAAAACTTTAATTCTAGCAAACGAACTTTTAACTTCTTAAGCTATTCACTTTTAAACTACGGAGTTATAGCCGTGGCCACGAATCAATGTAATTACATAATAATAAGTAGATATGTTTTTACTTCGAAATATGTTATTACTTTTTTTATTTTCTTAACGCTTAGTTGACAAATATCTCAATAATGTGAAGTACGTCACAACTTTATTCAAAAAATTATTGATGCAGTATACGCAGGTTTTATTTAAATCAACGGTTTTTTTTTTTTTGGAATACATAAAACGATTCAGATTGAAAGGCAGTATTATGCAAACCTACAATAGTTACGCAATTACATTGTTTTGTGGCGACGACTATAGGAACACAGAAAACACAGAAAATTTTGGCAATTGCAAATCTAAGTGTTTAATGATTAATTTGTATGAAAATATAAGTTTTCTAGAGCAAAGTTTCTGAAACATTTTAGAACGCGACCCCCTTTTGCTCGAAGGGGTTAATTTAAAATCAGAAGGAATAATTTTCTTTTTACTGACCATCATACATAGAAAAGGAGGCATTGAAATCACATCAAAAAATAAATAAATAAAAATACTTTACTTGCATTATATATTATTAGAAATGAAATACGACGGAATTATTTAATTTGAGCACTTTTTGTTTGACATGTAAAATAACTCGACGTGTCTACAGACAGAAGTTATTTCATGAATACATAGTAAATTTATAAACATAAATATATAAAATATTTGAAAAACAAATATCTTTAATTAGTTTTTCTGCGACCCCCGATTTGAGAATCACTGATATTGAGCATCAGTGTAAAATTTTCAGTAAACAATTTCAGAACCTTAAGAAATTAATTTATAGTTGAAGAGAAGCAAGAGTTAGAATTTCGTGACGATTATTCGTTACGCTGACATTAGAATCAATCGATTTTATTTTACTGTAAAAATAGTTCTATTTTATTTATTTTCTTCTTAATATTTCTTAAGTTTCCTAAGCTTTTTTTAATCTTCGGATAAAATTTTTATTTTTTTAATAAAATTTTGTAATAAAACTAAATTAAAAATTATAGTACTGATTCTAAATTTGATATATTTTTGTTAAATAGTAAGTTTTCTTGAATTTCTATGATTTATAAAATAAATATAAAAATCAAGTTGAAAAGAACTATAGTTGTTGTTTTCGAAGTTATTTCATAGGCGCCTCAAGGACAAAAAACTCAAAATGGCATAAATAAATAAAAACGTTTTTCATATACCTTATAGTGTTATAAATTTCCTTGTGTCTTGTCTATCACGATATCATAAAATATTTACTCAAAAACTTTTCACATATCTTTAGCCGAAACTTTATAAGTTAGAAAAGCAGCTGATAACGAATAATGTTTACTCAAAAGTTAGATTGATGTAATAAAAGAAAAAATGATTCAAGGATAAATTGGCGATTTCTAGTTTTATTTTCTTCTTATATGCCAACATGAATTTTCATCTAATATTCAGTTTATGAATTGCCTATTAGAAACACCCTAAGTAATAAATTTTTTATTGGACTATATAAATATTATTTCCAATCAATTAATAGTAAAGTATTGTTAATTATAAGTTTTCCGAGCTTATAGTAAACTATTAAATAAATAGTTTATTGGATATAAATAATTTTATTACTTACTTATTTATTGGATATATTCATTGGATGATTGTAAATATGGAAATAAATATTTGTTATAAAATAAAATGATAATATATTTTTTGTTTGAGCTTAATTTAAGAAATAACAAATAATAGGAAAAAATGTTCATCTTTCCAAGAGAAATAAAGCTAATAGAAAAAGTCACAAAGAATAAGTGATATCATCTAGCAAATAAAAGAAATAAGAATAGAAAAGACAATTGAAAAAGTTAGTAAAACGCAAAGTAAGTAGCATAATCTGGTTCTGTTTGAACCAATTCAAAGTGAACTGAACCAGTGTAAATGGATAAGGTCTCAATAACAGTGAATACGTTAAGTTACTTGGGATAATAAGAAGAATAGTCGGGAGACATTTACATGGTTAGTGTCCGTAGTTAGATTGATCGTAGTTTCGGGCGCCGCTGTGGTCGGACGTTGGCGCCACTGTAGCGCGACGCCGCGGCGCCAACGGACGCCTGTATCAACATAAGATTACAGTATTGTTAGATGCTGCTCGTATCGGGAAAGAGTAGAACTGATGTTGGGGTTGGATACTATCATAGTGGAATGAGATATCTCTACTATTATAATGTTTTTCATTTTTTATTTGCACTCTACCAATTAATTATATATTTATATTTTCGTTTATTCTTAAATCGTAATAACTCAAAATGAGTTAATGAACATTTATTTTAATTTTCACATATTATTGAAAAATTAATTGCAACAGTTTTTTTTTATATACAATACATACTTAAATTTTTACAAAATTTTCTATTAATACTAAAAAACTCTAAAAAATTTTCTAACAAATACTTATTCTTAATTTGATGATTTTGATATAAAGTTTAAGTATATTTAAATTAGGAACTATTCTAATATTATAGCGCGATATAAAACAATTAGCTTATTCTCTGATGATGGCATAAAGCCGAAACTAGTTAGAATTTTAAATAAAATTTTTTAGTGGACATCACCAAGTGTTTTGATTTTTAATTGTATTTTATTTCAATATTTAAAAATGTTCCATCAAGTGCCGACAACGTCTTCAATTCAAATTATCTGTTTTTTATTTTGCATATTCTGAATTTTGTAAAATGTATAAAATTAACTAAAAAAGCTAATTTTAAACATGGTTAAACTTTTAAAATTCTAGTACTTGATAAATAAAAAAAATATTAATTTTTCTACTTAACAAGTTTTGCAATTTATCAAAAAAAAATATAACAATAAAAATATATAAATATCTAATGACTATAATAGAAGTTTAAAATATTGAACAAATATTAGAAAATTTAAGAATCGAAATTAAAAAATCGTTAAAATAATATGTACCGGAATTTAGAAGAGCTACTCAAAAATATAAATAATCAAATAATTTTAACATAATTATAAAAACAGTCTTAATTAAAATTTGTTCCCATTTTAAGATAAAAAGAGGTTTTTAAACATGGTATTAATAATTAAATCTAATTTATAGTAAAAAAAGAACTTTGCAATCTAGAATCAAATAAAAGTTTAGGCAGTAACAAGAACACAAATTTTTTATTCCTCAATTAGTATAAAATTACAATTTTAGTATGAAAATTTTCTAAAATAAAAAAATTTGTTTTTCCAAAACAGATAAATACATTTTAATTTATTTCAAAATTTAATTTCAATAAATATACTATTCTATTGAAATATATTACTAGCGCTGCCACCAATTTTAACGTATCAGAGAATTTAGAAATTAAAACTTTACAAAGTTCACATTAAAAGAGAAATGAATTAACGCACGCCACTGATTACTATATGACCTCTTGAACTCGGATTCGAATACGTTGCAAAAAGTTTTCATTATATACAGTGTGTGATATTTATAATAGTTTTATTATAGTCGAATGTGCCAAATGTTTAATTTTTAATTCTTTAGCACTTGCTTGATTTATTTATGGACCATTTTCTTATTGTTACTATCTGGAAAATCCTTTTTTTGTTTTAGAGGCGAACGCTTTAGGAAGATGTTACTCTAAGAATTTATCGCTGTTTTATATAAAGATATTTAAAAGAATACAATATATTTTTCCAAAAAATTAATTAATTTGGTAAAAATTAAAATAAACATTTTAATAGATTGATTTTATTTTTATATCCGTCTAGACAAATCATATTGAACATCTATTCATCAATAAAATTTTATCTTTACATTTTATTCGTTTCACAAATTATGAAACATTTTTCTGTCGACATTACAGAATTTTAAGACCAATGTTTAATAGAAATGTAACTTATTTATGAGTTATATAGCACATATCACAATAAAATTACAAAACTTTAAGTGAAAATTCATAAGAATAAATGTATCAATTGCATGTAATACTATACTGAGTTTAAATGGTGGTACGGTCAACATTGTACCACAAACATATTTCAGTGTCTGGAAGATACGAGGAGAAAAAGTTTGCGAACTGTATTCTTCGCGTGATACGAGCTTTTCTTTTATTATACGTAAGTCTGCGAAAGGTTACTGACTTCAAAAATCATTTTGAATAGGTAAACATTTTTATATATACAAACTTTTTAATACAGTTTTCAGTTCAAGGAGAACCATGGAGCCTTTTCGTTCTGTTCTCGAATAGTTTTGAATTTATATTTCCTAAACGATTTCCAACTCGAAAACTTTTGCTTATAATGTTGCACGAAAAACACTGATTGATATTCTTTGATGATTTAAAGTCGAAAGATTTTGTCGAAGTTTTATTTTATTTCTTATTTATACTTTCCAATTTTGATGAATATTTTAATAATTATAATAAAAAAAATCTTATATTTCACATTTATATACAATTTTAAAATATTTATTTATTATTTCTTGTATTTTACAAAAAGTTAACCTCAAACAAATTGAATTTTAATTAATGGCAGGATAATTCTTATTTTTATAACTATTTTAAAACAAAAAAATGGTATATAATACTGTTTAATTTTTAAAATTCATGTATATTTTAATATAAGAATTCTAGGTAAATATTTAAACATAAGAAATAAATTATAAATGAAATGAATTAAGAATTTATAACTCGAAAATATTTATATAATCCAACATTTTGCAATGCATCACAAACATTTTCCCAACCTACTTCACAATCTTAGAAAAAGTTTCAAATAATACACAAATCATGTTTTGCGGAGTCCGTTAAAAAGCACGCGCAACGGCGTAAGTCAAAACAAGCGCCTATTTTGTTTACGTTAAGTCTCTTCACACCAGACTAAAACTTTCAATTGTTTATTCAATTAATTAACTGCTTTGTCTTCTACGTTGCACAGGCTGACGCGATCCTATTTTATCTTTGAGTAGACGCTCGATAAATTTACGATTACGATTATATTGTGTTAAGTGTTGCACATTCATTTATTCGACACCAATTTTATCAGGCTCATTTTTCATATTGATACCGGATGGTTAATCATTCAAAAATTCTATGATCTTACTGTCTAGTATTTTAAACATGTCTGAACTTGTTAAAACTTCTTTTATACGTGTTAATGTCATGTTTATGACATATGCATATATAAATATATTTATTTGAAGAATGTTTAAAGAAGTCAATTTACTTAAAATAATAATTAAATTATTAGTTTTTCATTATCTGCTAGCTAAGTACGTGCTGTCTTTATTTAATAAATATAATTTAATAATTAAGTTAAAGTTGAAAAATAAATGTATTATATTTTGTGTAAAATCCAAATTTTGAAAAATATACCATATTTTATTTGAAATCTGAATATATAAAATTTATTGTATTATGATGCATTTTTTGCAAAAAAAAACTAGGTTATTAATTCAATAAATATATTTTTAAAAGAAATTTATTTTTTTGAAAATTAAATTCTTTCCCAATTTAGATTCATTATTTATTAGGAATAATCATTTTGTATTATTATTTTTAAATTTGTGTATTTCATAAAAAAATTATAATAGTACAAAATATTCAATATATGATTAATTGAATATAAATAGATAATTATAAATATATAAAATATTCAATATAAAAGAGAAATT
>NEEE01003613.1:20892-60964 GCA_002278615.1 Pogonus chalceus
AAATATTATAATGAGTATACATTAATTTAAAAAATAATTACTTAGAAATATCGCATATTAATAATATTAAAATAAATTAATTTATTTAATTTTACGTTTACAGTCTTTAGAAGAATAAAATGAGTTTCAAACAGTAAATTATAAAATAATTAAATTATAAGAAAAGCTATGAATTAGTAGCATTCAAAATGACTTCTGTACTCATAAAGTAATAAATATCCGATTTTCTTAAGTGTCTGGGTAATAAATAATTCTCAAGTGGTGATGATAGTCTGTAAGTAGTCCATTAGTGCGGAGTCTATGCTCATCACTTCAAAACTGTGATACTTTAGAGCGGGCTTGAGCCCGAGATCAACTTTTGACGCAAGTCGGGAAATGCTCTGTATCTTTCAACACTCAACATATGTGTCTCCAGAAACGCTAAAAATGTTACGTTATTTTACTATGTTTAGTTGATGGTAGTGGATTTACAAGGTCATTAAAATTCTATCTTTTTAATGCAAATTTAAATTTTAAACAATAACGCAAGTTATTTCTATCATTTATATTTTTCTCGCGAAATGTTTTCATGTATCAATTTATCGAAATCTGTAAATATTTGAATCGGATAATTTTATTTAAAATAAGTACATTGGTTTTTTGAATTACTCAACAATTATCATAACACTTTCCATTTATATGTAAAAAAATATATATATATATATTCTTAGAATAAAAAGAAACATAATATACATATGTAAATTTAATTATGAATAATAAATAATGAATAACATGTATATTGCGTTTATAATTACCTATTATCAAATACTAAATTTCCTTTTTCCTCATTTATTTTATTTTACAATCATTATTGTATTCATTACATGTTACTTAATTAATGAAATGAATTAACAAAAATGAAACTATGACATATTTGATTAAAGAGATAAGTAAATTATATCATTATTAAAAGATAAGTAATTAAAAATTTGGTGATTTTATTTTTAATTTGCCGAACGTTGCGTTCAAGGAAATAAATATATGTATATAAAGTAGGTACTTCATGGCATCTTCTGATAAGATTAATATACGTAATTATTAGAAAATGAAGTGAAAATTCTGCAATGAATAAACAGTAAGTGAAATTTAAAAAATGTCTATAAGTATGATAAGAGTTTCTAATCTAGTAAACAATAACAATAGAAGATTATTAATCTTGGCGCCAGCTGATATATATAAAAATTTAAATTGTTGTTTTATTATCAATATTTGCAAATTTTTGCAAACATATTATGAAATAATATACTTTTAAAAAATTTTAATTAAAATATTCATATATGCAAAAAAGTTGTTGAAGGAAAATTAAATGCAAAGGGAAAATATTAATAATTGAAAAATCCAATTACTATAAATATACGTAAGAATAAAATTAAATCAAAATATCTTATGATTAATGTGAGCGATTAAAACCTGGAAATCCTGCAGGAAAATTGAATAAATATATAAAGCATGTAATATATAGCGTGTTGTATTAATTTAACAAGTGACATTAAGTGCTAAACCGTGCTAGATTAAAGTACGAATACAATTAGTGGAAAGGTTTGAGGAAAATCTAATAAATAATCTGAAAGAAAATATGAATCTAATGTCTGGGTGTATAGAACAAGTGAGACATAAGGATGCGACTGTGTCGTAGTGGCCGCGGTTCGTCGCGTTACCACTAGAGGCGTCTGAGCTCGCAGCCGCGCGGATCAGCAGTGCAGTTTGAGCTGTAGAAGCGCGAACATCGTGTAACACGCCCTCACCGAGCGCATCTTCGCGAAGATTTTCCCACCCTCTTTTAAACTATTTTAATTTCCTATCTATAAAACCCAAATGTTACACATTTTTTTTGAATCATTGTTCAGACGCGCAATATTTCTCTCGTACTTTTGACTGGTCGTCGCATAATTGAATTTAAAATTCGTGTCCGCGAGTGGAGCAGAGATGCGGTTGTAATTTGGTGTATGTATATTGTAGAGTGTTGATTTATTGGTGCATTGAAAAGTCAGAAATCATCAAAACTGTCTGCAACTGTGCCATAACAAAGTTGTTGCTTCAAGTTGTCGGTTTTGTCCGATGAAACAGGAGCATCGTTCCAGTGTGTTACTAAATATAGTGTCAACTCGTGTTACCTCTGTTTTTTCACGCCAGCCGTCGCCAGTACACCTGTTTTAATTTCATGAATTAAATGACATAGCAAGCTTGCACTTTACACGCAACTTGCCCATAAAGAACATTGTTAGATACTTTTTTTCATTGCCAAACAAATAAACATAACTTATACTGAAAAAATTATTTTACATTGGCTTTTCTTTAAATAATAAAACTAATAACTATTAAGTTGAGATAACAAGGATATATTTATTTATTTTTGTTTTTGGTTTATAATAAAAAGAAAAGAAATAAATATTGTTAGTAGTTTTTAGCGTAAATGAGTATCACGTCCGTATCGTAGTAGAGTAGACAATCACTGGCAGGATTATAAAATTGCGGCGTGTAATGCGCGCGCAGCATGTGAAATAAGTTGACTGAAGTGGTGTTGGTGTGTTGAGACGACGACCGACGACGCTCGCTGGAGTAACAACCCTTTGGTGAGACGAATGTTGGCGCAAGGCGAGCCGAGGCCACACCAGAGACGTCTCGCCCCCAACGAAAGATGTCGGATCACGAAGATCTCCAACAATCTAACAAAGTAAGGCACCCGTCGCAGGCGGAGCGCCACAAAGACCTGATCAGCAGCTACCAACAGCGTATTAACAGCACGAAACCGTTCTATTGCAACAACATTTATTAAAACTACCTGTTTCCGTTTTCGTTGTGTAAAGTGTGAACAGAACAGCACGACGAACACGACCCGCACTCGCTCCCCTAGACATGTATAAATTATCGTACGAAAAATGTGTATGTTTTCTATTCCTAGTGATTTTAGTCTTTTTAAGTTGTTCCGGTTTCCACACAGATAGATTGGTGACGTTAACTGACCATAGTAATAAAAAATATCCATTTACCTCATCGTATAGTTTCAATGAGAACGCTGGACTCAATAGCGACGAATTTATTGCGCGATTGATGAACGCCGAGATGGAGACGACGGCGGCGGTTCGAAAATGGTATTCTCGCGGTGCCAGCGGTGGCATGCATTTCGCGGGCGTGCCGGGGGCGGGTGCGTCGCTCACGGAGGGCGTCGACCAGCATTACCCACCTCCGCCACAATACCTTCGCCGTCGACGACATCTCACGCGCCGCAGAAAACGACGGCCATCGGTTGAGGGCCAGGAGAACCACAGCAACAGTATTAATACCAAAACACATCCAGTAGAAGACACAAGGACGACATCAACCATAAGTACAAGTATACAAGCACAAGAACAACAAAACCAAATCCATATTACAGCGAATTTAACCAAACTACACGAACAAACACGAACAAATCCTGAAATTCAGGGTAAAGTTCTTCAAACTGAAGAGCACGAAGAATCTCTTGCATTAATCCGAGAGAAACGTGCGGCTGGCCGTGGCAATAACCGCGAGAGAAGGCGGAGAAATGATCGCAAATTCTGCCCCGGTCAAGATGTTGGAACGCGAGCTTTTCACGCTAAGATCGTCATCGAGGGCAGAGTGCGATCAATGAGAAATCCTACCGAGTCCAGTTCAAAAACTGGCAACAACGGCCTTATTTCGGCTGTTTCGGTAGAGGTGAAAAAAATTCATAAAAACGAAGGTAATGAAACACTAAATATTACCGATATAATACGGTTACATTTCGCCTTTCGAAAACAGAAGGGTTGTGATCAGAAATTAATCCACGGGTTAGTGCCGGCACAACTTGACAATGGAAATTATTATATATTCTATTTGAAAAGTCTTGGTGCACATAATTACACAGCACTCGGACAACCTGTTCCTTACGATCAAAAGAAGGTTCAACAAATTTTAGATGTTGTTCACAGGAAAAAGGGTAAGTGTTTTATTTTCTTGTTTCTTTTCTCATTGACATACATAATAATAGGTATAATAAATACAAGAGGCAATACTTGAAACATGATGTACATTGCGTACATCATGTTTCAAGTATTGCCTCTTGTGTTTATTATTATAATAATTTATTATAATAATATTGCATTATATAGATATAAACGTAAATGAAAGCGGTGGTGAATATGCATTACCATCAAAATCGCTTAACGAATTATTTACGAGACAAAATGCGTCCAGGTATTTAGCGTAAACCTTGAGATAATCCGAAAATAACATCAGAAACCAACGAACGAAAGTCGAATCGCTGCTGTTGCACTCTTATTTTAAACACACGCGTCTATCCTGTCCTGTCCTGTCTGTCTGTGTATATCTAGAGTTTCGATTCGAGGTTTGACTCTCGGCGCTCTCTGTGCGACGTGACATATGCGCGATGCCCATACTTAATGATTTACTGATTGATGTAGTAAACAAAGATGACTTTGGTGCATTCAAACTCTTTGGGGTAATGCCACATTTCCAATGAATTTTTTATTCAACTAAACAGTTTCACTAACTAGAAATGCTTTGTATTCCAACCGTACCATATTTTAAGTTAAAATATATTTTCTAGCTTTACAGATTTACTTAAATTTGAAAATTTAAAACTTAAGAAACGTTATTTCCATTAATATATTTACTCTACCTGTAAAGTTTTGAAAAGATTTTACCAAATTAACAATAGAAATGGGTTTTTCCCATCACAAGAAAATTATGGGATTACAATATAACTTGTAAAGAAAGTCATATTTTAAAATAATTGAAAAATTGACTATTTACATGTAGAAAATTTATGAAATTCATGGAATTTTTATAAGATAAAGTAATAGTTTTCTTATTGATAAAATTTTAATCAGATAATAAATATATTGGACTATACGCTAGAAATAATCGTTGAAATTAATAAAATAGGAACAATTAAATTAAGACCCTGGAAATAAAAATAAAAATGAAAAAATAATTTGTTAAAAGGTGTTATCAACCTTGATAAGGATTTATTGTATCTGTGTTTACGTTTTCCGTCAAAAACGTTCATTAAAATCAATTAAATAACAATCTTTTGCTCTGGTTAATTAGTTATACTGGCAGTATGCTGTACTCTTGGCACGGATCTTAATTCTCATTTCTGTGATTAATTTTGGCTATAATTCTTAATGTTTTCTTTTATATTCATACTAAATATGTTAAACATTATTTTATGCTTAATTATTTTATAAATATACTTTATCGGTACTTAATATTTTTTTTATTCATTTTTTTACATAAAGTTTTACAATTCAATTAGAATTGTTTCTGAATAGGATTTTTTAATTTATTTAAAATTGTATTCTTATTAATGATTGTGTTAATTAATTAATTAACGCAAATAAATTTAATATGTTTCTCAAAAATATACTAATTCTTATTTTTTATATCCTTCTTGTTTTTAATAATTTTTATAATAGTAATTTTTATTTTTCAAAAAGCTTGAATTTTCCTAAATTTTTTAAACTTATAAATTAGTTTTGTTTCTATAAAATATATTATTACTTTTGTTTTGTCTAATTATTTTTATAATTTTTGTTTTCCAGTTTTATTTTTGCTCGAAAATTTTAGAATTAATTTTTATATATTAATTACAGAGTTTACAAAAAGAATATTTGTTTTTTAAATTAATTAAAAATATATCTAGAATATTTAACTGATAAATTGATAGATGTAGATGTATAATTAAATTATTATAATGGATTGTTTACTTAATATGTTAATTTTAAAATATTTATAGATAATTTATAAAAACTTTTGATATACCTGAATACAGAAAAAACAAGTAATAATATAAAAATATAACAATAAATTTAGTGTTTAACCTTGAAATTAATATTGTAATTAAAATTTCAATCAAATAATTATTTTAGTTGGACTTATAAGTCTTTCAAATTAACATAAATTTAAGGTATATCTTAAAATAAATTGGCAAACGTTATTGTTTTCTTTCCTGAGCAAAATAACTGATATTAATTTATAATCTTAAATAGGAACTTGGCTTTATTGTATTCACAATAACATTAGATTTAAATTTTGTAATGACAAAAATACATTTGCTAAGATTACAGTTTCAGATTTATAATTTTATTATTCTATTGTGTTGCTTGCCAATATTTTGTTTATCATAAAAATATGAACAACTAATGAAACATTTTAATAGAATTTCCGACAGTGTCATGAAAAATAACTAAATCATCTGTGTTCCAAAAATTATGATGTGTCCTACTGATGTATATGTCTTGTTTACACGTTTACTGAGCCAGTTATTTTATCATATATTATATAATAACACTTCAATATAACTATTATTACAATTAAGATTTTTGAGGTTATACTTTTAAGTTAATTTTATATTTGACATTCAATAAATTCTTAAAATATATTTTATTATCACTTCAATACCAGTAGCAAATACTAACTTAAATAAATATTTAATTATTATTTTTGAATAACTGAAAATAGGATGTAATAGATGTGCAAGTGTTATTTTTTACACGTTCTTTAATTTTAACAAAGCATAAAATATATATTAAAAAATAATAAATTTAGTTATTTATTAATAAATATATTTTGGTTATATTAATACACGTTATTTATTGAACTGATAAACAATAAATATTTGTCATTTAATTCTTGTTATCTATAAAAACGAAAAAATAGTGTCATTATGAAATTTCATGCAATATTAGTTATATATTGTTCTTATTGCTACACGTTCTTTTTGTATGATTAAAAATCAATTAATTTTTTTTATAAAATTATATTCAGGTATCAAATTGATTGAAAGACAATATATATTTTGTATTTATTTAAAACCTATTAAAAATTAATAAAAACTAGTATGATATACACGTTCTTTATTTATTTTGTTCTTATTTATAACAAGTTAAATAGCATATAATGCATTAAAACCATATTATTATTTATACACGTTCTTTAATTATAATTTGCGTTATTTATTAAATTTGGTTTTTATTCTGTAACATATTGTTATTATTATTAGAATCTAGCGTAATTTTGTTCGTATTTTATAGACGTTCTTTACTCGAAGTTAAAAAACAATTAATATTTGTTTAAATTAGGTTATTTATAAATTTTTTATATTCAAAATAATTTAATTTAATAGGTGTAAAAGTATACAAATCTTAAAAATTAATAATAAAATAGTTTCATAAGCAAATGTTAGAATTATTTGATGATATTCATTGTTTTATTTATAGTTTAAACCAATAACGTGTCTTAAAAATGTTTTAAATGAAAATGTGTCGCAAAAAATCGTGTTATAATAAGCGTGTCCAACGTTTTATATGTGTGATACGGTCCAGGGCCGTCATACGGAACGCTTTACCGGCGACACGTCGGTCTAAGCCCGACTAGACGTTGAGCTATCCGCATGAGGAACCACGATTACCGGTACTAAGTTCGACCTTGTTCCCTTGCAATACAATTTTACAGGAACGGCCTAAACACGACAATTACTCTACTAACATTTAATCATTCACTACTGACATATATTTCTTATCAATATTATCATGATAATATTATTTTATCATTTCTAATTTATAAATTTTAAAATAACCTAAAATATTGTCATGTATAATTTATTGTATATATTAAAGTTTGATGTAAGCTGTTTAATGTTCCAAAAACTATACTTTTTACATAATACTGTTATATAAATTATATTTTTTCTATCGTTCAAATAAATAAACATCCTATTTTTATCAAGAATAATATTTATGTAAAATTTCGTAAAAATAAATAAACAAATTTAATAATTAATACGTAATTAATTTTTTTCTTTAATTCGTTTGATAATTAGTATTTATAAAATGCAATTTTTAAAAGAAACGCGAAATAGTTTTTTTTTCTTTCTTAAATATTTATAGTAACCTAGTATTAAGTAAAATTTGTTATGTTTAAGTTTTGTTTATAAAATTATAAATATTTTTTTTATAAAAAGATGTTCATTACTACGCACTACTGAAGAAATAATTTAATTTTGATAAAACTTTTAGTATTTATAGAGCTCTAAGAAAAATCTATATATAAATTTGAAGAATAAAGTAGATCTCTATACAACCTTGACGCTTGACGCTTTTATGAAGGTGATATATTAAAAATATTCAATTGTTTTACACGTACAGTTTCGCTTGTTCTACTTTAATAACTCGCAGTTTGATACCGGTTTATACAGTTCAGAAATAGGTTTGTTTAGAAACATTACAAATATGGAAACAGTGCTATTGTAACTTCATTTTTTTCTTTCTGCATTGTTCAAATAATTATGTTATTTAATTAATTATTTCTTCTGTTTAAATAATTAAATGATCTACAATTTTTCTTTTTTGTAGTTAATTTATTATTTATCGGTTCTTACGAAACATTCTTATATAATGTTTTAATGCAAATAACTTTCGAATACAAGTTGTACAAATAATTAAGACATTCAATCATTTATCCAAATTTTCACACGAGTTTTAAATCAATGTGTGTTTGATATTTCGAGAAACAATACATACATATGTAAGCAGAGATAGTAACGTTCACTGATAGTAATACCAATACTTTGCATTACATTGCATTCTATTGTATTATGTGCAAATCCGATAATTGAGACTATTATGCGAGTAAAAGAGTCCGGCATAGAGCCATCGGACCCACTACGCAGGCGCCATATATAGACATTTTGCTAAACACGGGTTATGTGTTATTCCGCGTCCGCGTAGTTCTTCGTTTAAACTAAATCATTCTTTCAATAAATTTATTTTACTAAACTGCTTCCGCCTTTGCTAAAATTAAATAGTATTTTATTATAATGTTTAACTCAAAAATTTTATAGTTAAATTTGTTTATAATCACATCGATAGTTCCGACCGAGTGAAGTAGTATCGGATACAACGAGAAATATTGTTTATAGTCTAACTAGTGATTTTATTATTTAAGAAAAAATAAATTCCCTGTCTTTTACGTTTAATTATACCGTATTTTTGATGAGTATCGTGAGAAAAAGACAATTACACTATTGCTAAATTTTTTCCGATCAATTTCATGACGAAATCTGAAACTTTGAAAGCTAAAATGCTTTACAAAACTATAAACGTTTTGATGAAAAGAATACAATAGTATTTTCTGCAATAAGTTTGGAATAAAGTATAATTCAGCTCGAGTGCAAAATTTGTCGCACGGGTCGTAGGGGAGAAAAGAATACCCATTCCAAACATTCTCTAATACTATAAATTTAGTTGCATTTTAAAACAACTATTATATTAAGAGTTATACATTACAACGTAATATAAACTTCATATTACCTTATTAAACACTCGTGCATAATAATACTTCACAGTATTGGAACTTTTTAAAATGAATTATTATAAATTAAATGTACTTAAATATTGAGATATTCTTCAATATATTTTTTTTTTAATTATAAAATGAAATTTCGTTAGACCTGTACTCGGTCGTTATAAGCGATTTTTTCTGTAAATTTTTTTTTTTTTTGTAAAAAGTTTAATTTTCTATAAATATNGATTTTTTCTGTAGTTTTTTTTTTTTTGTGTAAAAAGTTTAATTTTCTATAAATATATTTATTGTTTTTAAAGATTTATTTATTTACTATCTTTTACTGTGTATAACATTCTACATAGTATTATAAAAACAATATAATACAATTTTATGGAAATACCCAATATACTACTTACTAACCTTAGACAAACTAGTCTAAACCTGACCTTACACAATGTTATTGTAATTTAATAATAAATATGTATAATTCATTTAAATATTAATATATTAAAAAAATTATTTAAACACACCTAACCACAAGAAATGTAGTATAAATATTAATTAAGTAAATAAGTTGACATGAAAAATATAATATAAAAAGTCAATGCATCCACTCATTTTTCGCACAATTTAGATCAAAATCATTTCATGTTTTATCAGCAGACGATCTTAGCATTTATAACCTTGAAACACAAAAACTCAATTTGCATGTTATTAAAACCATAACTCGTAACATCATTAGGTAATATACGAAATAATTATGACAGAAGTTCCAGACAATTCTTTTGTTTCAGTCAGTGATATGTTTTTGTTCTTATTGTGATTGAGAAGATGAAAAAATGAATTGAACAATATCGGTCATGGTTGGTAGCCACACCAAATTGCGAATTGTTAAATTTTGCTACTTTAAAATATCTGTTAAAATCATTACAATTTTTTGCGCGCCAATATGATTCACACACATTCAATGGTTTATAATTTTGCCAAAATAAAACAAAACTTTTATGTAAACAAGTTTGTTTAAATATTTCATCATTATTATTTTTTATAAATTTTATATTTACTGAATTTGGAATTTATTATTATTATTTTTAATTAATTTATGCTTTTTTAAGAATAATTCTAGATATTTCTTTAAAATATATTTTTAATTTATCTGCTTTTATTTTTTATTTTTTTTTTAAGTTTTATATTTGCTAAATTTATTGTTATTATTGTCTGAAATTAATTCGCGTATTTATTAAAAGAACAATTCATGATAAATTTATAATGGTATATTCTTTAACAAGTTTGGAATAGCTATTACAAATATATTGTAGGTATTACTAAAAATTTATTTACATAAAAAGTATAATAATTGTTTATTATTATTGTTTTAGAAATATTTTTCAACAACTACTAGATATCAAAACGTGTAGCTCTTCCATCACTAGTGAAAGAATAATTCCACACAGTTTTAAAGAATATTGCCATTTTATAATTGAATATTATACAAAAATGGTATTTATTCTATGATGATATAATAGAAAATATATTCTCTAATACTATAAATTTANGGAATAGCTATCTGATATCGCCACTTTTATAAGATAATATAAACTACATATTTTTTATTAAACACTAGTGCATAACAATACTGCACAATTATTCAGAATGAGAAGAATACAAGAAAGGTGTGAATTCCCTAGTAGTATTAGAGAAAACTTATTAATGAATTATTTGCCTTTAATTTTAATTTTTCATAAATCTTGTATTTATTAAACATTAGAAGAATTATTCATGATAATTTTATAAAATTTATTTTGGAATTGTCTGTTTTTAATTTTAAATTTTTTATTTTTAAATTCTGTTGAACATAAATTACAGTATTTGATAAAAAAATTATTTATAGTTTAAATATAACAATGGTTAAATAAATAATATATTTAATTTATGAAATATAAAGCAAAAAAAATGTGAAAAAAAAACTGAAAACAATATTATCGGTGATGTGCGGAGTTCTATAAGCATGCATCCGCACCAGGCACCGGATTTACAGTTTGCAGATTTTAATTTGGTTTTGCGGTCGGTACAATTTTTGACGTGAATCCAGGTTTTCATTACAACGGAACGGACGCCGAGTTGCAACGAATCATTGGTTTTTAATTTGGGATGCGTCCCAGTTAGCATTTTGATGATGTATGTACCGAGAACTACTAGCAGCTCACAATTCACTGCGTTACGTCGCATGTCGTCGACAGCCTATCTATATGATTTATTTTTGTACCACCCCCAACACACGCTTTATGCTAAACTATTCATAACTTTGACTCAATTATACTGTATTGTAATTATAATCTACAATATATGATAGGTTTATTATAAAATTTTCTAGTTCGAAAAACCTTAAATCCCCTAAAATGAAACATTACAATGCAAAATAACAATGTTCATTGTATTTGGGCGTGAGAAACAATTAAAAATTTCATGTCGACAAAAAACGTATCGGCGCTACGGTCCAAATGCGTTCAACAGAATTAGAACAAAAAATTAATCAGGTGTAGAAAACAAATGCGCACGCACGCCTACTGCTCTTTTTATATTTTACTATTATCTCTTATTCATCAAGTTACCTATCTATGCTGGATTTTATCCATAGTTACCTATATTAGAAAAGTAGAATTCAGCAAATGAGCAACAATATTTTTTGATATTTTTTTGTTTAAAAAATTATGAAATTGAGGTAAATCACTTGTTTAAGGGCGGAACTACCTTTAGAATCATTTCTTTCATAAAATGTTAGTTTAATATGTTAAGAATATGTCATTAAAATTTTCAAACTAAATTTCATAGCACATTTGATGTTATTGCCTATGAATCTGATATCCTTACGCTTGGCGTTTAAGCGCTTCCTAAACTTTAAACAACTTTTTTCAAAACTATGTTTTTCAAATATGTTCAGTGATAATTCAAAAACTATAAAAAACTACTATAATTTGTCGTGTAATTAAAAAAAAAATGAGAAAAACACATTAAAAATTTATATTTTTAAAGCAAAAATCACTGAAAAAGATATTTTAAAATTGTAAAATGAAATTTGAGCGTCTCAATTTTGAACTTTTTGGTTTTTTTCTTCTAAATATTTTGGTTTACGGACAAATTATAACTGTTAGTTATAGTAAAAAATATATTTCAAACAATTAATATTTAAAAATTTAAATAAATTGTTACAACCGTTTAATCAGAAAAAAAATTATAAATTCGACTAAAGTTCAGGAATCTAAAGATATTTTCCCCTTAAACTAAATTATTTAATTAATTGATAATTTTTAAATTAATTGTTATTTTCAGAAAATAACTTTCCATTTTATCAAAAATTGTTTCCAAAATCTAAAAATATTTTTTATATTTGCTAATTAAATCAAATAAATATTTTGTAAAATAAATCGACCAATTTTTATTGCCGCATAAAAAATCAAGATCAAATTCTATTAAATGAAATTATTAATAAAAATATAAATAAAACTCTGATAATATTTTTCATATATTGACAAAAAAATAATAATAATAACCATTACAACTAATTAATAATATCAATAATTTAATAATATTAATATCAATTTAGAAAAGAAAAAATCGCGCTTAAAATACAAATAATGAATTAAAGTTAGAAGTAATAATAATGAGAATTTGCTTTAGTTGTTATAGAATAATATAGTTATAAGAAATGAAAATCGTAAGTCAACACAGAAGATCACAGACAGAACAGAAGCATCACGAATGCAGAATCTGTACCGGATGAAATTCATTTCAAATGCGCGCGCGTTGACTATTTCAGCCGCTTTTAAATTATCTCATAAGACGAGCGTCAAGATGCGTCGCGACTCGCGGGACATGATTCCACAAATATTATTTTTACTTAGAGTGTCAGTGTCGGATAAGAGCCGATAGCATAACGTGAAAAATATTTATGGAATCATAGACGACGGCGAGACATACGATGTCTATGTTCTGTTCGTCTTGGCATTGGTTACCGACAGTTGTACTATAACGTGTGCATATAGCAAATACGCCAGATTTGTCAATTGACAAACGAATTTTTATCCCGGTTTGGTATTTTGACAAATTATATTGTTTTTATGGGTTTGATAACCTTAAAATTCAACTAATTTTGCTTTTATTTTTCTCAAAGTTTATAACCTTAAATACTTTAACATAAATTAATTTGTTCTTAATTATATATTCATAAAATTCACTACACCTATCCCTCAATTTACACGGAATTATCTTCAAGTGTACTAGAAAAATATTGAGATTGGAAGTAATATAAATTATAGCGTTATAGGAGAGCTGCCACCATTTTCACTTCGCGTTATATGGAAACCGTGTTATAGGAGGTTGGCTGTAGACACTTTGATAATGACTTGAATAATATATTCTGTAATAACTTCAAAATGACGCATAATTCAGCTTGAGTTGAAAGTTTTTTACGATTCCACAAGAACAGCATGGTCATTCCAAACATGCTGCAAACTTTACTTTATCTAATACTATAAAACTGGTCGAATTTAAATAAAAACAATCAAAAAAGTTTCTGAATGTATGACAGGTAAGTATTTTTAATAATTAAAAAATAGCAACTAACATAATAAGATAATATAAACTTCGTATTACCTCATTAAACACTAGTGCATAATAATACTGCACAGTAGTGCAAAATGTAACTATTCTATGAATGAAAATTATACATGAATGCTATAAATTCCTAAATATTATCAGAGAAAAAGTATTTTGTATATCTGATTATAAAAAAAGTCTAATTTTTCAATATAAAAAATATGCAATAAAAGAAAACACATTGATATTAAAAAAAAAAACATACATGTTTAAAATTTATTTATTAAAAACTAATTCTTCCGATGTTTTTAAAAATAAATAAAATAAATATTAGAGATTAAAAGCTAGAATGCTCCAGAAAGCTCTTAAAATATATAATAATTCAATATAAATCTTAATTTAACTGTTCTATACAATTTTTGTTTATAATTTATTTAAACTTAATCTATTTTTTATTAATCATGAATTCTAAAAGCTTTCTCGCATCTATATAATTCATTTTAATTTGTTTTTATCCATAAAAACTATAAAAATGTTTACAAAATTTATTTTTGAGCCAATTAATAATAAATAAAACTTAGCAACTCTTTTCGTAAATAAAATAAATCGCTTTTCCTAGAAATACTAAACCCAATAAAATATAATCTAAAAATTCCAAAGTGAAAACAATAAATAAATACTTGATATGAATTTAAAAAAAAATTATCATAACAATATGTTAGATTTTGAACTGATATTCAAAAGGTCAATGACATTGCAATTGTTTTACTAATTATTTAATTAATCAAATAATAAAATAGTTTCTTTTCATTTAAATTTGTACGGAATGAACGAATATCTGATCTGATAATAAATATTAAATTGAGATATATAATCCATATTAGCTCAAGTGATGTCATTATTGATGATATTTGCTTGTAGGTGATTCTTTCAAAACATAACAATGCTTTATCCTTGATTGATTAGTCACATACAATGAGAAATCGAGATTCATGTTTTTTGTAAGTTGTTACAAATTTTTTTTCTGTTTAAAAATAACTCTTGTATGTATAAATTAGTCATAATGTTGTGTGTGGTGTTTAATTGTTATAACAAAAGAAAATGTCACTAATTTTAATTTATTAAATTTCAAGAATATACAATTGAATAAAATTAAAAATAAATAAGTTTCATGAGTTCGAGATAAATTGGGAAAAGTTTAATTTTATAACTCAATAATTATTATTTGTATTAATTTTAGATTTGATCAGAGATTTTATGAGAAAGTATTATAAATAACTTTAAAAATCTCAGGAATTAACAGATAAATAATTAAATGTAATGTGTTCACGATTAAAGCTTTTCTTTTCTTGTTAAAATACATTTCCTAAATTATTTTATCATTTTCATTTCTAAAAAATAAAAATAATTCAAATTTAAATATTTTAGAAACTATTTTGACCTAACAGCCCTAGATATTCCTGAAATTTATTAAAAGTATTGCAGAAGACTTAAATTTTCCAGATTGAATAATTTTCCCGAATTCCACGTAATTCCCTCTTCTGATATCTTCTAAATAAGTATATTGATAATTTACAACTTTTGTCACAACTGATGACAAGTGAAGAATAGATTCAATTGTTTTACTGATATAATTTTTTGTTTCATCTATGAAAATATATCAATAAATAAAAACTCAAATAATTTAATTGATTTCTTTTTGAGACCTGTGGTGAATATATGTAACTTTTAAGGAAAACTTAAATTTGATGGGCTAAATAAAACATTATTTCATTGCAATATTTAAAATAATAATTATAAATTAATAATAAATATATCGTTTAATTTTTTTAATATCACTTNAAATAATAAGAGTATTATTTTGACGTCAATTAAATTTTCCAAAGAATTTGATCAATATCGAAACTAAAGTTTTTTAATTTAGATAAGAAATTATTTTATTGCAATATTTAAGAAAATTGATAATTATAACTTAATAATAAATTAAATCAAGAGATAAACTTAAATTAAATTTTTACATAAAACATTATAACTCTGTTCCAAACGTTATAGATGCATTTTATTTTTATTTTTTAAACATCAAATATTAAATAAGTTGTAGTGATTTCAATTTTATTTATTTCATTAAATTTTTCTACAAACTAATTATAATTATCTACGTTAATTATGCCATGCAAATTATAAATGAAATAATAACAATATTATTTGAACGTCAATTAAATTGTCAAAAGTATTTTATTGATATCGAAACTGAAAGTTTCTGATTTAGATCATTAGAGATTACGGATGGGCCGGGCCCTGATTTTGTGGCTCGTTAAGCATAATACTTATATTCAATTGATTTAATGATGAATATTATCTCTTTCAAGTAGATGATAAGAATTATTGTGTATGCCGGCCGTCATTGTTCAAAATATTAAGAAAAATTTTGTTTTTTTCAAATGAAAATATATTTCTGAGTTTGTGATACGTTATTGTAAGAACCTTGTATTTTATAGTAGATAATTCCCAGGTGTGGCATTTTTTATTTAAATAGAAAATATATAAATAGAAGTTTTATTACAAATATTATTAATTATTCATCATTGAATCAGTTTCAATTCTGTAAAAATAAAGTAATAAAATTTATTTTTAAACTGAAATAACTAGAAAAAAATTTCTACCCTACAATAAATCATGAAATAAAGTTGTCATTGATTGTCAGACTAAATATTTTAAAAACAAGAACCATCTAATACCTTTTGTAATGGCCTTAAACTCTGATTCTCTAAGTTAAATGGTGCGCGCTGTGAATATTAAGATCTATAATGTTTTACGCATGCATAATCCAACATAGTACGCAAAGAATTCCTAACATGCATTCACTTCAAAGGCGAGAAATTCAATAAGTTTTTTCGATGAAAAAATATCCCAAAATATTTGTCAAAGCTTTGATGAACACAAATTTCGGAATAAAAATGAAAATATTTTCTTGTTTTTGTCGGAGACCTCAATAAATGTTAAAATGTAATATGGAATTTTTATCACGACGCAACTTGTATGATGTATATGATTCATGTGAATTTTAAGTATTCACAAACTGTAACGTCCTTACGAAAAATTTATGAGTACGTTTATGATTCTTTTAGTTGAAGATGATTGTTTCTTTGATATGTCTAAATGTTTGTTATTATTTAATTATCCATAGTTAATTTGGTTTCATTGATTATTGTTTGGATCGTTTCACAAAAAGAATTTCTTTTTGAAATAAAGACTTTTCAATGTTTTGAAAAATATTTTTATGTCTTCATTTATAAATTCTTTTCTGTTCAAGGTATTCGAAGAATAATATGCCTAGATCATTATTCTATTTATTAATATTTTTTTAAAATTTTTACAATTCTTAATACGGCAAAAACAAATGAACAAACTTATTTGAAATACGGATTTGATCCTAAAATTTATTATAATTAATAAGATGAACAATAAACGCTTCAGTTATTTATGCATCTAGGGAGTAAAGTGATGCTTTTAGCTTGATAATGTAAGTTATATTTTTTAGAGGTTAATACAGTTTATTTATTATAAGATTTATACAAAACTTTTCTCGTGCCCATCAAATGAACTAATTTAAAATTGTATTTAATATTACGTTCAATTGTTATTGTTATGTTGCTATGGAGACAATTAAATTAAAAGTACGTATTTGATATGTGCACTAGGGATGTAACGGAGGTGGTTTTATCAGAACCGAAGTCGGAGTCGGAGTTTATGAATTTGGTTTATCGGAATCGGAACCGGAGGCGGTGTCACAGGTGGTGGCAGAAAAAATATGTTTTAAGGGCAAATAAAAACAATATTCAGTAAAACTCTTTATTTTTAATAAGAAAATAATAAATCTATACAGGCGATGAAAATAAAAATTAACATATTTTCAANGAATTGACTCTAAAAGTGGAATATTATATTTAATAAACAAAAGCTTTGCAGCTTTGTCCTCGGTTAATCTATTTCTTAAAGTGTCATAGATTAGACATCCGATTTAAAAGTGTCGGAGCCGAAATCGGAACCAGAGGTGTAAAAACAATCGGAAGTTCCGACATATCGGAATCGGAATCGAAGCTCCGTAACATCCCCAACGTGCACATTCAACTTGACAAATAAATTCAATGTTTCTGAGGAAATATAGTACGAAAAAAATTCTAATGAATAAATTGTTAGTCGTGAAAGAAGAAAATTGTTTTCCTTTAAACATAAATAAATAATAAATATTTATTTTAAATGAAATTATTTACGTTGATATCAAACATTTAATAAGCAAAAAGTTATATTCAAATATTCATAATCAAAATACCGAACACAAAGTTTAAAATTATGATTGGCACTTATTCAAAATTATAATATAAATTTGTTCTCAATATTATTTATTTTAAAATCGCAAAACATAGAATTTTAGTATTTGTATTAATAAAAATAATTTATTGTAAGTCGTATAACCTAAATTCTTTATATTTGTCTTGTATATAAAAATGATTTGTTTTGCAATATGAAAAATAAAAAAATAAAAATGCGGTATAAATCATACTTGATTAATAAATCATCAAATATCACCACATATATGTATTTAAAATAAATTACTATGTTCTCAAAAGGTAAAGACATGTGACGTCATAACGGTGTATGACAGTTTGTTAAAACGATCAAAGTAACCTTGCTTGGATAACTTTTGGCTGCATAAGGGAATAATGCATTTAAAGCATTTGTTATAAACAATATTTGTTTGTTTATATAGTACCGTAACGACATATAGGTGTTTGAACATGCATCTAATTATAATGTGTAACATGCAATAATATAAACGTTATGAATTTTAATGAAACAAATGAATTGTGTCAGGGTAGGAATATATGTTATTTTGATAAAACTTCTGACATTTCCATATATTCCAACGAATGACATTATTTATTAATATATCTTTGTACTATTTTTCATTATCTATTACAATAATTTAATATGAAACTTATTTTTGATTTATTTATATATAATTTAACGTGAAATTGTTTATGTACGACTTAAGAATAAAATATTTATTGCAATTAATAATTGATATATAAAGTTTGCAGTCATAATTGCCATCATCAGAGAATTGCATAAAGTCAAAAACTAGTAAGAATTTAAATATATATTTTTGTGGACATCACCAAGTGTTTTCAATTTCTAATTTTTATTTTTATTGTTAAAAATGTTCCACCAAGTACCGACAACGTCTTCGAATCAAATTATCAAATGATTTAAATTTAAGTGACATTCTCTCAGTTTATGTATTTATGAATTTCTCTGTAATCTTTTTATTTAAAAAAATATTAAATAAAATATCGGTGTAACCATTAATTTAAGTTTTCTATATTCGTATTAAAAATAATTATAATTTTTAAGCTACATTTCACAATTAATTTTTATATGGGTCTGCTTAATATTCATATGAAATTTATTTGATTTCGAAGTATGTCTCCATTATTTTAATCTTTTTTTACATTAAAATAACAATTAAAAGAACACAAAGGGTTAAAAAGTTATTTGTTTTATTTTGCATGGTTTTCTGCAAACTGCTTAAAGATGGGAATTTTAATGTACTTATTTCTCGTGATTAAATAGTTGTTTTAGAAAGGGGTTCTTTAGATGCAAATTTTAATTCTGAACAAGTTTTGTAATTAAATATTTGTTCTAACATTAATATGGGAAACCTTTTAGGCGTAATAAAAATTATACCATTAAATTTTCTATAAAACAAAAAAATAGACACTAATTATAACGAGGTTGTACTACCAAAAATCTAACAGATATCAGAATATTAAATAAATAAACTTTTTATAAATTGAAACAATATAAAAATTAAATAATTTTTTTCATAGAAAGTAAAATGATTTTATACGAGTAAAAATAAGTTAACGATAATGAAATATTTAAAATAATGAATAATTTAAATGAAAAAACAAACAAATTGAATATATTGTTGAGATATCTGCAAGAAACAGGTGCCATGTGTGGTTATTTAGTACATGTATCCATGCTATATATCGCGCACACAAATATAACTGAACATTTTTTGCTATCTTTGTTTTAAAATGCAATAATTTCTTAGAGCAATGCATCGCACAGTTAGTTTGCAGTCTATCTACGTATTTATTTATATATATATATATATATATATATATATATATATATATATAATTGGAGCAATTTCGAAATTGAGTTAATGGAATGTCGCAATTACATGTGTGTGGTTGAAAAAAGCGCATATTCTACATTGCGTAAAGATGCGAGTGGCGAGCTGTAGCCAGCCATCAGTCCGTTCTTCATACAAAGGGTGTCTAATTGTACAATTAGCCGAACAAATTACATTATTTCTTCATCGGACCGACAGACACCGATCGTGCGGTCGTAAATATTGGAGCAATTCCACTTCGAGATGCAAAAAGACATTGTACAATTTACCCACGCTAATTGTTTTAAATTAATTGTTTGTGTAAAAAAATGCTACACATGGCGGTTTATTCAATTATTTTTAAGTGTTTTTCGGTTGCCAAACAATTTATTCAGTTTCGATTATACCCTGGATATACTAATTGAATTTCCATAAGTATTTATCAGTTTCTTAAGTAATATAAGGTTAAGTTCACAAAAATATTAAACAAAACAGCTTACTAGGATAAATGTTTCAAAACTAATACAAATCATTTTATTTTATATATTTTTCAACTTTCATGCATCATTCAAATTTCAAGGGTCTGAGAACGTGTTAATTTTTTTTGTTTAGTGTATTTATTTACTTTTTTTTTAAATATTTATAAAGTTTTAATATAGTCCTACTTTTTGATTTAAAATGTATTTTTTAAACTATGTATCTCTAATTTTGAAACAGATTATTTATATTATTACTAATGTAAATTTTTGTTTACCATCCAGGATTTTATTTCGGGTTACAAACAAAAATAATTTTATTAATAATTTAAAATAAAATCAGGGGAACGAAACTCTGAAATTGTTTTGAATGACTCCTGAACAACTGGTAGTACGATTGGACTTAGAATTTGAAGCTATCATTCGTTATAAATTAAAATTTGCAGTTATGTATGAATTTTACTTAAATAGCTCGCTTTAAATTCTGAACTTAACTAATTATAAATCTTTTAAAATAACATTTTGGAAAAGATGTGAGTAAAGTTTTAGCGATTGAAAGAATGAATTTCATTTTTAGTTGTGGAATAATTTCAAAGTGATATTTTTTTACGTTCATGTATAAAGTAGTATAAATAAATAGGTGTATTTTGATTTGATATTTACAAACAAATATTTTTCTTGAAGTATTTGTAAACATATCCTTTTAATAAGTTGTTAGTTATAGTATATAATTATATATGTAGTGTGTTTGTTGATATTGAAAACAATGATTAATATGTAATTTGAAATAATTAGATATTTGTATTTGAATAATTACCATGACACAGTGGATTATTGGACTGCGCATAATAATAAAATGTGTGTTAAGAAACAAAAATAAATATGATCAAATAACAAAGTATTTGAGCATTATTGAAAGTTACACGCTACAGCGATGGAATCTCTAAATTGAAAACGTTTAACGCAACTAGTGTGTCATTTTGTCTGACATCTATTAATTGTTGATGTAATGCCGCGCATTTTATACAAGTATATATGTATGTATACACACTTGTATACACACGTTATTATAGTATATTTGATGTTATCTTGCATCTCTTTTTAAATAGCATGCGCTTATTTAATTTCACTTTCTATATTTTATCGATATGCTTTCCATATTTGTTTATAATAATTATCCTCTTGTTAAAAATTCATAATCAATTAAATACAAGTAAAAGTTCTATAGTTCATTTTTTTTAAGAAGACAGTGTGGCGAAGATTGGGCTTATTTGATCAACCAATCAGAGAAGCTAAAATCATGGGCAAGTTTACATGAACCAAATTTACTGCTCTATCTTACGTTTCACATATATTTTTTACGCATAGGCGTACCAATTTGCTCGTACCTGGTAAAATGAATTTTTTGCTATGCACAATATTTAATTATATCAGGATGTTAAATTATACCGTAGTTAATAATTAATACATATAATATTGTTTTAAATATAATTAATGATGTTGTTATAAATTAAAAGTTTAAAAATCAATCAACTCAAAGGAATTTTTGTACGTACACCTATGTACATACGTATGTTGAGTTGTCAAATTTCTGTTATTATTTCAATCAGTTCGAGTTTCCGTTTGTTTTGCTTTATTCATTCTTTGGTCTCTTACGTTTTATTACTGTTNNAGTATTTACAGCAACAGGTGAACCTTATTTTAATTATTTATGTTATTTGTTGAATTATTACTTTTGTTCACTTACAAACATATTCATTTATATATTTTATTACTTTAATTTCCTTCTAGAACTACATTTATTTCTTGCAACTGAATTACATATAAACATTAATTCATGTTTTATACATTTTTGTAAAACTTAATATATTATTTTTTTACAATAAATTATAAATTATTCTTTTAATTACTTGATTTGTTATATTATTTTTCTTTCAATATAAAAACTATATCATTAAATAATTAATTAATTTAAACACCAAATTTAAAAATGCGATATTTTATTGAAAATGATTTTTTTAATATATTTTAAGACACTTTTCTTAATTATGTCGCTGCAAATTTTAATTGTCACTTTAATATTTTATCTGACACTTAATTACATATTTATAAGAAAATATAATCATAATGCATCCTATCAGTGGTGGCTCATATATGCACTGCGATAATCCTTTATTTACATACAAAATGTTTCTTTAAAATTAAAAAAATTCTCGTATAGAACTGCGCGATTTACAGTTCCAACAATTCGATGTAATACATTACATACATACACATTTACCCGAAATTAGTAAAACAATAGCACTGTCGCTCAAACAGTTTCAACCCTGTTGTGCAATTGTGAGGTAGTCCTTACATTTATGTTTATTTCATTTTAAACTATATTTAAATAATAGATAAAAGCCATACCTCAATTATAAAATAAATTTCCTAACCTAAAAAGTGCTTTCCAAATAGTTAACAATATTGTAACAATTTTCTAGAAGATACATAACTGTGATGCACATATATATGTACGTATCTATGATAAATAACATAAACCACTGCTAGTATATTGTGCGTAATTTTTTTTTTGCGTCAGTTGAACCGGGTGCTGAACCTTTGGCATGCAGACGACATATAGATACATACGCACTCACGCTCCTTGACGTAGGTACGTACAATGTTGGATCGCGGATAACACTGTCATGAAATGATGACCAAACCAAAACCAAACCATCGGACTTTACTTGTAGGGCTATTGCTTGACAAATTATAACTTTTTCTCAAATTAATAATCTCATGAATCGCACTTTTAACACATTTCCATATCAACGATAATTTATTAATTTTTTTTATAAAACTAATTTAGTTTAATTCAAGAAATTTTAACTAAAACAATAGATTATTAATTTCATACAAATATATGTAACTCTTTAACTGAAACAATATTATGGTTACAATTCTATATAATCGTAGAAAATTGAACGTTCACTTTCAATTCAAATACTTTACATACATAAATTGGTGGCAGCTGATAAAATACCATAACCTGTTAAGATATGCAAGTAAATTTTTATTTATATCTAAATTTATTAAATGTATAGCAAAGATTTACTTTTTTAAATTGATGCAAGGATTCAGCATGATTTTATTTACCTAGCAATTTAGTTTTCATGTCATTTGCGGCACTACAAATAAATCTACTTAAAAAAGACCTTTGTCCTATAAATAAAATGAAGTTATGTATTTGCAAATCAAAAATATCTTTTATAATAAAACTATTTTACTAAAATTATCGATTATTACGACAGTTATTTTAATATTTGCATGTAAAGTCTGAAGATCAACCAAGGAATTTCGTTGCTACGCAAACTTAATTATATTTAAGTTTCGTCGAGATTTTTGGAGGTTATGTTACTATTATTTATTGAAAAAAAAAAAAAAAATTGAATGTAAATAAATGTGGAATAGTGACAAATAAAATGAATTGTGAACTGTTTGTCGAGCAATATTGTGAACGCAAATACATAATATGGCCCGTGTGTGCGAGTGTGACCACTGCAGACTGCAGATGACTAGTTGAGTTTACCCGGTTCGCCATTGTGATTCTACCCATATATGATATAGTTGCTCCTTATTTTTATATAGTTTTAAAGCCAAATGTTGCGTTGTGGAAACAACTATTGATACCCGAGGCCTTGTCGAGGTCGCTTCTATATTATTTTCCGCTATAGCATCCCTATTGTTTGCTACATTATTACCAGAACTTATGTTATCGTTGGAAAACTACTGTTTAAAATAGAATCAATGCTTTTACTATGCAATTCCTAACTATATATAACTTTCTCGAAGCCATTGCTTTAAAACATATAAATTTTGAAATCTTATTCCAAAATTTTACCATCCCTAGCAACCAGCCAATTATTTAACGAAATACACTAAATACAATTAATTAAAAAAATTTAAAGAACTTACAATTTTACTTGGGATCAATCCATGTTACACTTCATGGGACACTTTATCATGTTCTCGGAAAGATCTATAAACAATAAAAAAATAATTTTTAATATCTAGTGTCTTTTATTAAATAGTTAATTCTACGGTAAAATTTTCATTACGCAAAAAAAAATTTTCCTGTTAATGATAGAACAAATATTTATTTATAAAAAATTTTCAGAATTAAAATGTGCATTCAATGAGATACAACGATGTTGTCACGAGATACAGGAAAAATAAAATTTCCATTTTAAGTTTACAGAGTGCTATGCAAAATGAAACAAATAAATGCTTTAATCATTTCGTCGATATTTTATTTAATTAGTATTTAAATATAAAGTTAAAATTACAGAGAAATTGAATAATACAAGAACTAAGACAATATCACTTGGTATATTTTGCATGGCTCTCTGTAAACTGCTTATGTTTGAAAATATTATTTTTCCTGGATCATCGTATATCGTTAGAAATGGATGCACATTTAAATTTGAACAATTTTTGTTTTTAAATATTTATCCTAACATTAATAGGAAAAAGTTTTTGGCAAAATGAAAATTTACTTAATACTAATTCTGAAAAATTAAACCTAATCATTTTTGTAATTAAATCAAGTTAAAATAAAAATATGACCATTTTAATCTTTTTTCAAACACTTATGGATAATAAAAAATAAAATTTGATTCAAATTAGAAGTTCAAAGGATATTCTGAATTTCATTTAACATTGTTTATTGTTCATTGCGCTAACATATTTAAATTTATAGTAATAAATATTTTAAAAACTTACCGTTCCCTCATCTTTAACTTCTGCTATGAATTTCGAGGTGGGTCACAAATAAAAAAGTCTTTTTCTGAAACTAAAATAGCAAATAAATTATTTTATTTCAATCGAATTATAATAATAACCATCTTTATTTTATACGCAAAATAATTTAAATCTTGGGATAAACTAAAACTTTTGTAAAATTGATACTTAATAGTAAAATATTAATAATTCAAAACAAAATATATATGTTCCCATGCTTTTCTTCAAATCTATGCAAAACTTTAAAATAGTGTATATAAGAAACAAGGTTAAAATTCATTTAGCATTGAAACTTACAGTATAATACAACAAATCATAGACATGCTATAATTATAGCATGATGTGTTATGAAGTTATTTAATATCTGTATGATTCGTAATTTTAATAAACATACGAGACAGATTGGTTGATATTTGTGTAACATTTAAGAGTGAGCAAAGCGCGAAAGATCGCAAATACAAGTACCAGAAGCAGAAGTAGTAACAGTATAGCAGGAATGTGTCTGGCAAAGCAGGCTTCACTAAATATAAAGGGTTACTCACGTTAGCTTATCTTGTCACAGGACTGTCATGAGTTTCACTCTACTTATACCTAAAATAAGTCGAGAACCAATTTTAATTCTATTCTAAATACTTTATCACAAAGCCAAATGTAATCAGCTTTTAATAATAGGTACTATTGATTTAACTTATTGTTCATTGCTTATTATATAACCTCAAATATTTCATATTTTACATTATTTTCTAGATTCATTATGTTTTTGCATAAAATAATCAAAACTTTACATTTTATTGGTAAATAAATTTACTCAAATTTCTCTCCAATTCAATATATCACGATTTTGCAAGTAATTAATAAAAAAAACTATTTTACAAGTTAAATAAATATTTTTATTATTTTATCAACTGTAAGTAAACAAGCTTTTCAGAAATAACATTTTATTTTTTATCTACTTTTAAAATATAATTCTACTAAGAATATACTCTGTGTACATTGATCTTAGATATTGAATATCTTACTTATTTATAGGAGATATCGATTTTTGTTGATTAAGTAAAGCATATTCACGGTGTTACACTAAATTAATTAATTAATATTAGATACTGGTTTCAAATGTAGTTTCAGTGTGCAAGGTTTCGAAATTGTAAAGTATAAAGTTTTAGTTTATAGTTATTTTGTTTCGGATTTGATGGTATTTTTAAAACAGTGTAAAAAGTGAGGAAGGAAGAATAAAAAAATGTCCTTGCAGCACCTTTATGAGTAGCGCCAAACACTATCCGCGCATGATTCACACAACAACATCATAATGATAGGATCGAGATCAAGCAGGCATCGTATAGTAGCATATCGTCGCCGTGACGCCTTTCGTATACGCATGGTATAAATATCCACGCGGCGCTCACAGCAGTTTGCTCTGCCATCAGACTGTTTGGTACTGTGTTATGTACCGGTGCTATTTTCGTCTGTCTGCTGCCGTTTCTACCACTGCCAACCAAACGCCGCCAATATCCCTGACACACATCATTATGTGCGATGCCACCACCCTCTCGGACCACTTAGCACCCGCTGCGATATGTAGAGTTCAGAAGAAAATGTAAACAGTGGCACTAAACATGTTTAAAATAGCACCTATCATTTGTGCATATACTTCAAATCATCGGTTTATATTTACAGTTGCTCTTTCAAATACACAAATTAAATAATTCATTTCTTAAGATGAGAATCTTATCTTTATTTATTAAATTTGTTTTCACAGGTGCGTTATCCGTTTAATATAAGATATATAATTAAATAATGCAAAAAAATAGTTCAAAACATTAATAAAGAGAATTTTAAACAAAATTTTGATTCTAAATATATTAATGTACCCGAGAAGGAAAAGTATAAAATATTTTTATAACATTTTTTAAAAATTCTTAATTATCATAAAAATATTCTTATTAAAAAGTTTTTAAATTCATAATATATTTTATGATCAATTGAAATTAATTATTCCAATATAGATAAAAAGAAACTGAAAATGTTTAATTTTAAATTTATTATAAATTTAAAGTTATCCACATTTAAATTTTATTTCTTATCTCAAGAAATTTAAAATCATATTAAATCTTTTAAATATCTTTGTCTGTAAAGATTTTTTTTAAATATAAACTTTATAAACTAAGGTTTATTTTTCTAAAATTTTATAGAAAGAAAGTTATAAGATTAAAAAAAAAATAGATACAAAACAAAGATTTTAAAAATTTTAAGTGAAAATTTCAGTGATTGAAAACAAAATATTTTCAAGTAAAAAAGTTTCTCAGAATTCATATTAAAAAAAATTATAGACAGAGTTATAACTGTAACGATTGAAGTTTATAAATAAATAATAAATATTAAACAAATGATTAATACAAACAAGTGAAATATGCAGTTCTTAAATTTAAAAATGGTTTTAGTTTTTGTTATACCACACGTGCATGTACAAGTTTCATTTGTATATTTAAGAAAAGTTAATTAACATTTGTTACAATTACCTAATTGTTTTATTTCTTCGGTTCTTTTAAAAAATAATTTCGTTTTTACAAAGTTTATTTTAAAATAAAAATGATAATAGTTTCCTTTTTTCAGAAGCTCAATTTCAAGATTCTTGGAATTTATGGTTAGAAACAATTCTGAATATAAAAGTTTGTTTCAGAACAAGTCACGTATAATTGTAAAGTTTATGTATTAAGTCTTAACTAATTTTCAACTTGTAATTTAAATTTAACATCTGTTTATACAATCGTTTTTCAAATCATGGTTTTCTGGAAAAACGTTATTCTACTGTTTATGCAACATTTATTATTTGAAATAAGTTTTAATGCATGTTAAAGTAATATTTTAAAATAATGTAGCAATCTATATTTTTTTTGCGTCATTTTCAACTCAAGATCTAGGCCATCAGGTGAGTTGTCAAAAAATACACTGTTCATCTTTTACGCGTCAATTTCGTAATCTGTACGACGACGGCTGAATTAAGCAGACTGTATCGCCTGAACCAACCGACTAGCATATTCAATTTTCAGAAACTAAGTTGTTTTTTTAGAATTTGTTTGTTCTATATAAATTTGTAATATCCTGATTTATATTGTTTTCGATTTATGAAATTCGTTGTTTTTTATTTCATAATGCATTTTATTTTCTAATTACTATTAAAAATAGATTATTACATAATGTTTGAATAGCAACTATAACTGCTATAACTAAAGTAAAAATTGTTGTTTGGCTTATCAAATTGTATGTATGAAAAACAGAAAACAAGTTTATAAAAAGAGAATAATATGTAAAAACATGTTTGCAAAATTTATTGTTATATTGTTTGAAAAATATTATTTAAATAGTTTTGAATTATTGTGTAATTTGAGCGTCAAACAGCTCAGTTTGCCTCACACAGGATCAGTTATCTTTACTTCGGAGCCTATGATTTTGAGACCCACTCAAATAAAGAAAATATTGTTTTAATTTAGTATAATATGATCCTAAAACTAGGAACTTGAGTGTCCGCTTATATTATCTCCCACTTGATAAGTCCTAATTACAAATTTTAATTAGAAAAAAAGATTTTCCAATTGCAAAGATAATAAATGAAAGATTTTTGATAAAATTTTACAAATTTACTTACGTTTACGACGTTGTACAAATATATAAACTTGACAGATCATTAGAAAATAAGAAAGACCAATCTATAACTGATTTTTTAAATCATTTTTGATCAGTCTTTTTTTGATGGTCTTACCCAAAACAATTATACATTAATTATACAGTTCGATTTTCAACATTTTAGTTTTTTTCAAAAATTTCATGAAGTATTTGCGTTATTAAACTGAAACTTTGAAAATATACGTTTAATAATGTTCCCAATTGAATCCCGCCTTCGAAAAATTCCCTAAAAATGGCCGTTTTTGACAAAAATCACTAGACTACAGTGATTTTTAGCGATTTTCAACATTTTAGTTTTTTGCTAAAATCCCACGAAATAATTGCGCTATTAAGCTGAAACTTTGAAAATACACGTTTAATAATGTTCGAATCCTGCCTCCGAAAAATTCCCTTAAAATAGACAAAAATCACTGGACTATACATTTTTTGAACTTGTTAGTATTCTATCAGCTATGAACCACAGTTTCGAACTAATTTCTAAGTTTAATTGGTTTTAAATTAATATGATGTGCATTTAAAACTTTTCGCTTCATTTTATTAGTTTTTAACAAATTTTTTGTCGATATTTATTTGATTTTTCCTTGCACCTCTTACAATTTTTTTAAATTGATATAAACCTGTCTTTAATCAGCTTTGGGTCACACTTTTATCTGCTTTTAATTATATATTTATTTTATAATAGTCTGATACTGGTCTTTTCATCGTTTTAATCAATTTTTTAATTGGTCTTTTAACATACTCGATTGATTTTTACGAAGTAGTTTTAAAAAAATATTTATGAATTAAATTATTCAGACAACTTTATCTTTGGCTTGCTATTTAAAATAAATAATTAAGTAAATTATAGTGTGAACAAGATAATAAACTAATTATATATAAAAAAATTGGAAATGTTACATTTTAATAGCAATAATTATTGTAGATATAAATTGTTTTTGAAAGAAACATTTATTTACTACAAATATAATATTTTTTATGTAAAGTGTATTAATAACTTATGATATACAAAAAAATATGTGTATATAATATATAATTATATCTTGATAGGTATTGTGTCCGAAGTTTACTTTGAACTGTGAAAACTATAATTATATGTGAATGAGTGTTAACTTGTGACTAATAATATAATAATCTGACAAAATAAATACCTATAAGGGTCAAGAACAAAGAATAAAATTATTAATGTTGTGTTGCATTGTTAACGTTTGATATAACTCATGCTGTGATATTTGCCGATGAAAATTCGCATATAAACCGCAAAGCAAAGCAAAGGCCATTGCCAAATAATATCCCGAACGACTGCATAATAATCTAGAGTGCGGTGGCGGTGAGTTTCTATTGTTTCCCGGTGGTCCGACAAAGGCGGCAGCGCCACCTGTATATTTATTTGATACCGAAAGCTGGCGTTTTGTTTCCCGAGCGATATTTCGTGAAGTGTTTGTTTTTTATGTCGGCGCGGATTAGATTTGTGTTGGGGTCGTTTGTCTTCTATAGTAACGCCGCGCACTGTCACGACAAGACGCAAGCGGAAAACTTCGGTTTGAGTTCAGGCCAAGAAATCGCGTACTGCTGTTTACGTATACTAAACGTTTGTTTTATCATTTCTTTACACACATACACAACAAATTGTGAAGAAGTTTTTATGGGTTTGTCTGCTGTTAGAATTTAGACGCATAGTTAAATTTAAAGCAACAATATTGATTTATTGACACAGCTATTCTATATCTTATTTTCACTTTATTTTTAGTAAATTTATCTTTAGAATTACATGAATTTTTTCATATCTGTTTAAAATATAATTTTAGATTTTTCTGAAAATATCTAGTAATTAGTTCCTAGTTTTACAATAAAAAATTTAATATGTTCGCACATAATTTTAAATTGAAATTATTTTTTTTAATTATCTCTGAAATTTTTACAATCCATCAGTGTTGTGAATAAATTAATATTTTAAATTATACAGATTCCAAGCATTTATGAAGTATATAATAAATATTCATAAGTTTAAAAAACGGAGTATATAAAATATGTAAATACAAAATCGAAGCAGGCATTGTATCATTTATAAAGAACAGGTGACGATCGTATCCACAGCTTGCTAGACGAGTAGAGACAGTAGTCAACGATGGTAGCCAAGCTGTCTGGCCAACACCAAGTAGCTACGCAACATCAGACAATTACATTAAATAGTATTATTTCTCGTATTTTGTTCCCTTTGTTGGCGGAACGCGTATGTGCAGCTTATAAGCGCATACGTGCGTGCGCAGTACTGCAAAAGAGTTACCAGACCCAGGCGCAATAGGCTCTGCGCAATACCCGATGTGTACTTGTTTATAGTGTTCGTGTAAGCATGCATTCATAAGTATAAGAACAAGATATGTTGATTATAATCTTTGTCTGTAAATAGTACGTGTTTTTGTGGGAATTTTTTGATGGTAATTAGATTTATTTTACGTTTTAATATGGTTTGTTACCATTTTGGTAGTAATGTTTTTATTTACTTGTTTTACATTCAACTAAAATAAATTGTAAATATTAACAAAATGTTCATTGATTTATTTATTTTAATTAATCTAATTACCATTTATTATATCAAAATTCCGTTATCCTTTTATAGAGAACAATTCTAATAGATTCCTTTGGAATGTTATTTCTATAAATTATTAATTTTATTTCTTAATAACGGTTATCTGAATTTTTATACCACCTTATACAGTTAGTCTTTTATTTTAACCAAACTAGGGGTTTTTGTTTTACAGAAATTATTTACTTATTAAGAAAATATATTTTATAGAATCTATAATAAAAATAATAAATAGAAACTAGGAATATATGTATGTTTGTATAAAGTTTTTGTATTGCAATGTAATGTAGATGGCATTTTATAAATTTTTTACAATTTTTCTGAAATTATAAAGACTTATTTACACAGTTTCCCAAGTGATAAAATTACCGACGATTACTTAAGAATTTACTACTCGAAAATTGATCACTCATACACTCATGCAATGCACAGAAGTTTGAGTCGAATAAGTGGTTTTCAAACTTACTATAGATATCATTTTACTTCTTACTAGAACTCTGTTATAAATATGTATCTATAACTTTTATTCAAATATTATTTTATAAAGTATTTTCAAATATAATAAAGCACACCGTGTAATTTAACAAATTTTATTAAAATCATTGTAAAATTTTTAAAACTATAATATTTTATTTTATTAAAAATGTTCCACTTAGAGCTGGTTGTTACTTTTAGTATTAAATTTATAATTAATTTAAAAAATATAAAGTTTTATTTATTAAATTTTCAGTTTAACTGTTAAGCTCTGGATAAAATAAAATTTAAACATGGAAAAACATTAAAAACAAAGTCATTCTAAAATTTTTCATGAAAAAAATATGTACCCAAATTTAAATGGTATATTCTGTTATAAGTTTGGAATGAGGCATAATTTACAAAAACAGAATTACCATTCCAAACATTAATTAAATAAAAAAAAAAACTTTGGAAGAAATGTATTCTAATAATTAAAAAATCGCCGTTTTTTGGATCATGCGTTATAAAGTAATATAAACTTTATATAATCTTATTAAATACTAGTGTATAATAATACTGCACAGTTGCGCAGAATTTATTCATTCTATAATTGCAAAATATACAAGAATGTCATAAATTCCGTAATAATTTTAGAGAAAATATGTTATGGTATAAGTTTAAATTTTTTAAGATCTTTTTTTTTATTATTTTAAATTATATTTATTGCCATAATTAAGTCTTCTTCATTGATATATCTGGATATTTTCTCTTGGATATATATTTTTTTTTAATTAGAAATAACATGTTCTTACTTCATTTTTTTATTTTATTATTANTGATATCCGTAAAAAGACGACAAATGAAAACGTCAAGTAGATAAATCTGTCATTTGTAATATCAACGAAATTATAAGTCATTTTGGCGTCACCAAAGAATCCGGCAAATTGTCGTCACTACAGTATTTCTTTTTTCATATTATACTTTTTTTTTCATATCATGTAATGTATGAAACCTTTCTTTAACTTTATTCGTATTGGTTGTACATTGTAATTTTTTTTTTAAATAACATATTTATTTGATTGTTTCTCAATAAACATAAACTTACACTATATAAAATTATTGTTTTAGATTTTGGATCAATTTCGCATAATAAAGTGCACATGTTTTACCTTTAACCTTTTAATATTACAAAAATAACTTAACCTTTATGAATACGATTTAATTCCGTTGTTTCAGGACTAACCTTTGTACATCAAATCAGTTGTAAATATTATCGCTGTAATGACATTTCATAATAAAATTGAAGTATTAACATTTCAAAATAGACACCTTTATTTTTGAGGTTATATAGTACATAGTATATATTATTAAGATATGCTTAAAAATTGTAAAATAGTAAGTTAAAAATTTATGAAAAATATTCAGGAGTTAGTGGTAGTGGTATTAGAATCTAGTGGCGCGAGAACTGAATGGCAATTCCAATGATGTGTGCAATTCGCGCAAAAATTCGCACAAAAAATCCAGAGCAAAACGGAGCGATGCAAGCGAGTTAACAGTAAAAATGAGGAAAAACAGGTACCCCACTTGTAAATGTAAATAAATATTATATCAAGTTTGCTTACGGTCGCCCATATTTGGGCAGGCCGTGCGCTCCGGCCGAGGGTTATAATACTTTTTGAAGCCGCACAAATACACATAGCCACGCTGCTCAACGTTTTATATGTCGTTATGCGTGATGAATTATAAAACAATGGCAGGGCGGGCTTGGCCACATCCACCGCCGCCCTAACGTCACACACATACATACTAACTATTCAAAACATGGGCGCATCAAATATCTAACTATCTTCCCTTCAAGGGTATAACCCTTTCAATCGAACAATCACTTCATTTTTCCAAACTTCACTTTCTTTATCACAGTAAATAAGAAAATTTATAATCGATGAAATGAAAGATTCAATAAAAGACGGCCTTAAA
The DNA here is from genome assembly GCA_002278615.1 of Pogonus chalceus. Taxonomy (NCBI): domain Eukaryota; kingdom Metazoa; phylum Arthropoda; class Insecta; order Coleoptera; family Carabidae; genus Pogonus; species Pogonus chalceus. Next base: position 54,977 of record NEEE01003613.1, read on the forward strand.
ACTAAAAACGCAAATTTTGAAATCGTTTCGAAATCTCTACACTTCTTCTAATTCCCTTTAAATTTGTAATATTATTTATGCTATTCTTCAATTTGAAGTCACTAGATAAGGTAAAGAAGTATTTTTAGTATTAAAATTTTTCCAAAAGGCTTAATATGCCAAATTTTAAAATTTCTATTTATAGTTTAGAGAACAGAACTTAATATATTTTCTTACATGAAATATATTTTGTGAAGTATAAATTTTTAAATATTAATTCTTAAAATACTAAAAAAATATTTTATTTTTAAATTAATCATTAATTTTTATTTATGAATAATCTTATCATTCACAATTCAGATAAATTTCAAATTTAATAAAATTGGTTTTTGCAAAATTATTTCAAATTTTTTAAATTAATATAAAATAATTAATTGATTTGGAATATTATAATAAATTATATAAAAAATATAATGTGTAAGTTATATTTAAATTTTTAATTACTGTTTAGTAACAAAATTTAAAAAATGCAACTAATAATTTTGGATATTATAATAAAAAAACAAAAAAATTAAGTCCGTCATAAAACTTTAAATCAATAAATGAATTAAATCAAATGAAATTTTACAAATATTCATTTCATGCTATTAAGAAAACACATTTAAAATATCTACTAATCTAGGTAAAATTTTGAATTAATTAATTTTCAATTAGTAATTAGGAATATTAAAATAAATTATATTATTCCACAAAATAATTATTTTAAACTTTTCATAAAAAATTTCTTATCAATCAAGTTAACATTTAACTTTATTTTGTATCTATAAATTAGGTAAATAAATTAATATAAATGCGTATAATATTTAATATCACATATCTACGCCTATGAACCACAAAGTTTATATACTTGTTTACATTTGCCATGGTTTGGTTACCTACTACCAAAGCTACCGCTGGTACTAGTGGCCCGTGACCACAATCGTCACCGGGAGCTTTGATAACTGATACTACGACCTCCAACTACTATTTAAACAAGATTATTGAAATATTGCATGTATTGTTTTCAATGGCATTTTAACATGTACACAACAAAGTTACATTAAAGATTCCAGCTATTGTGTTCGCTGAAATCAGATTGAAAACAAATCTGTTTACCACCAATTACTTATTATTCAAACATAATATCTATAAAAAAAAAAAAAATAAAATTAAAGACAAAAAAAGGGATTGTAATTACAGTTTGAAACGTTTCTAATATCAAAAAAAGATTAGCACCAATTTTGTGGTTTCTTGATAATCAACATAGAAAGATTTTTCAGTTCCCACCTACAGATCCGTCTAGAGTTTAGACCTACATCGTCGATATAATCGGTACTTTTCTCCGAATATTTCGACTTGATTGAGTTGTGACCATTTATGCGTTCAGCGTTGTAAATGCGCTTGAACGAATTGTAATGCGGTTGGTCTGAAGTCTGAACCATATATTTACCTGTTGCGAACTTGCGAAATTTAATATTAATTTTATTTTGTTTACATTTAAACTTTAAATAGAAACTGTATTTATTATTTTTGTTATTTGTAAACAAACTTTATCTTTACTGTAGATTATTTAACTTCTTTTTATAATCTCATATTTAAGAGTTAACTTATGTATTGAAACCTATAAATTATTATATTATTATAAAATATGTATTTATTAATCAATTGCAAACGTGAATTAACTTACAAATGATATTTAATATTCGGTTTCATACACAATTACATATACTTTTTAACAAAATATTCATTTATTTTTAATTTTTTTATATTTGTCTATTGATTTCCATAATTTTCTTATTATTTATTTAAAGTAAACAAGAAAAATCATGCAAATCAAAATTTCATATTGTATATTCGAGTTTAAAACAGAAACAGTCACATTTTAAAAAGAAAAAACAATTCAAAAATTGTTTCTTTAAAAAAAGAGATGTATTTTCACGTATTTTATTTTATTTCTTCTAGATAATCATTTAAACTTGCATAAATAAACAATTTTGTATAACAAAATCAAATTGATTTAAAACAATTTAAGTGATTTTTTTTCAAAAAAAAATCATTGATTTAAATCATAATATATCAAATTTAAACAAAAATTTTTAAATTTTTATTACTGTATATTATTTATTAAATAAAAATACAAAAAGTTTTGATAAATCATAAATATTTTAATATGAAAATAAAACAAAATTAAGTAACAAAAAGAAAGGAGAAACGTTTATTAATTTAGAGGTACATTATTATAAAAATGTTTAAATAAAAAGAACAGTTTTCCAACCTTTTCAGTTCCTAATCGGTTTCTCAATTTTGAATGCACAAGTCCAAAATGATGAAACTCGCTCAACACAGGTTGAAGACGAAGTGGCGCATAAAAGTGACTATAATTTTTAATATTATATCCTTATTTGGTCCTAATTCATCTCATACAGTCAAACTCTTATATATTTTTGAATAATAATTTTGGAGTATTCAATATTATCTATCTTGACAAAACATACTAAAATTTTCATTATAATATAATATATTTATATGTAAAAACCATTTAGAATGGTTTAAAATATATATATATATACATAAGTTAATAAAATATAAAGTTAACTGTTCTAGTTAAATGAAATAAATGCAATATCTTTGTAAGTTGGCTAACTATAAAACTCAATGATGCATAATCCTGGCCAATGTTTTCCCATGCAAGTTGCAGCTATTTCTACAGTATACAAAGGTACAGATCGATTGTGTGTACCTACATACATAATACTTCTAAGCAAGATATTCAAACATGTAACTTTATTTCCGTAAAAAATAAATGTAGTGCAATTGTAAATAGGTGCTTTATAACTAATAGCTACATACACTGACAATAGTGTCTGGTGTCAGCGTTCAGTTATTACATTGTGATAACTGTGAGAACATTCCTTGCATTTCTAATATTGTCGCGTATTTTTGGACGCCATCTTGTACTTATTGCCAATTGTCACAAAATTAGGCCATACATTGCAAAAACTATTTTAATTATTGCATGTTATTACTGAAAGATGGACCAAGGACATTTTATAGGTAATAACTGCAAGGTGCTTAATTTTACTTTTAACAAGCTACAACGTGATAGAAACATTGACAGATTTAGGTTATGGTAGGTTAAGTTCTGCAAGTGTTACTTATTAAGCTTTTCGTACATAATTACGTTTAATGACACTTTGATTAAAGTTTTATTCTTAATTATAAGTAATACAAAATCTATTTTTAACTTAATTCTATAAAATGTTTATTAAAGTTAAAGAAATTACTTAATTTTCCAGTTGGCTTTGTTTTGAATCTATTCTTTAAACCGGTTATCGCAAGTTTGTAAACCGGTTTCATAAATATATGTATAATAATTTACTTTAAATTATGTAATATATAGAATTTAGAAACTTTTTTGGTACAAGAATCGTTAAATAATAAAGATTTTAATAAATTTAGAAAATGAAAATTAAATATTTACTTGAAAATCAGATTAAATTAACAATTGTTTACAAAAAAGCAAAGAATTTTGAATAGTTTTGTTGAAATAAAAAGATTTTGATAAATTTGAACATAAAAAATTTCAGTAAAATGTTGACCTACCGAATCTAATTTATTGTCAAAAATCTACAAAGTAAATAAGTGTGAACAAGTGTATAATAATGTTCAATTGTATTGTTGAAATGATCGGTTGAGGAAAAATTAAAGTACAGACACAGAGAATAAAAAACAAAAACAAACAAAATTTTAAACAAAGCAAAGCCGGATCAGTTAGTCAGCGTTTCTAATGTTTTTTACGGTTCAACAATATATCCATGTTTTACATTGTTCAGGCGGGGCGTTGAACGAATGCACAAAAATCCAGTAGGCCGTACAGTACAAAGGTCACTAAACTTTTTCAAATTCGAATTTAATAAAAATTAAGCTTTAGTGAAATGTAATTCTAATAAAATATAAATAGGGTAGTTTTAACTTTATTTATAATTATATTACCGCAAGGGTAAGACCTCTCACCAACTGGTAGTATGATTGAGTTCAGTATTTGAAGTATGCTGTCATTTATTTTAAATTAAACTTTATAATAACTTAATTAATGTGACCTGGACAACTCGTTTCAAATCCTTACTACTATAAGCTGCTTTAAGGTCCTTCAAATCAAAATTTTTTAAATAGTTTTAGCAAGTGAAAAAATTTTTTAAAAAAGAGTTTAATTACTGGCCTTTATTGTGGTTAATATTTAAAGTTTGTATCTAAATTATTTATGAAATAGGAACAATATATTAACTTATCTTAATTTGAAAAGAGTTAGTCCTGCAAAAACTTGTTATAGCATGTCTAACTTACAAACAATGTAACAGAGTGATTATTTTAAAGCGTTAATAACTGTAACATAATTCTAATGCAGTAATAGAAAATACAAATGTCTTGGTGTAAATTTTAATAAAATTTCCTTGCTAGTAAGGATTTGTTTTGTACTAGAAACATCCCTCAAGTGACATCATAAGACGACCTGCACACCTTTTACGGTAAACTGGTTTCATAAATGATATTCATGCAAAAAAAAGTAAATTATAATTTTACATGGAGTGTTTGGCGTTCACTGGCCCTGATTTACCGCATTTATTCTTTCTAGTTACAATAATTATAATTAAAACACAAAATACACTACGCAACTAATATAACGCTGGCTTTTATTGCTGTTAAAACAGCTGGTTTTACTAGTAACTTCACGGTGTATATTTGCAGATTTGTACAAAATGCAAAACCCATTTATTCAACTATGTAGACCAGTGATGTCAATGTTATTTATTAACTAATCAGGAAATATACAAGCCGCTACTTTGATCGTTTACTTTACAGTAGCATTAATTTAAAATGCAACTTTTTAATTATGATTTATTTATTTATGGAGTTTTAACTTATCTTGATAAATAAATAAATGTACGTACCTTAAAAATATAGCATTGTTTGCTTCGATATTTAATTTTGTTAGTTGTTTGGTGATTCGCCAGTATCTAAAAACAATAATTTAATATGAATTAAAAGAAATAATGATAATAGAGGTAGAAATATTTATTGTTCTCATTTGCAAGTAGGTTTATAATAAGTCTAGTTCTAGTAAAATTCACATGTGAACAAATTGTTTACCGTTAGTGTATACAAAATCTTGCCGCTACTGAGAATTAAAACATTAGACCGTTATATTATCCATTTTAATTACATCCATTTTACTACCTACTTTACTATTTATCATTAAAACTGTTTTTACTTTCTATATGATGCTATTCTATTTCTGTCTCCTGTTTGTCTGTCGTTATCATTTGCGAATCTGTGTATGCTGTTGTGAACATTTATTTATACTTATTTTATATGATGACCTAATAAACTTGTTCGAACTTGTCTATTTTCTAATTTTCATTATTTTATTTTTTTTTTAACAGAAAACATAATTAAATAAATAATTTATAAAATAATACAAAATGCAAATTTTAGTATCACACTATAGTAAAAGCTTCTATTTTTAAGTAAATCGTTCTTTCTATTTCTATCGAAACTATTAAGATATTTATATATATTTAAATAGTTTAACGTATTATTCAAGCTTTAAACGTCTTACTACGAGTTATAATCTTCGTTTTGTCAACATTAATATCATGAATATGTATTTGCAAGAACAAATTAAAGTTTTGCTACAATTTAAGAAATTTCATGTATTTCCAGTTCTTGTATTCAGAATTTCAGTCCAAATGATATAAATAATGGTAGTTAAGGGCAAAAAGACAAAAAATATGAGGATATAAGTCGATTTTCACTGTTAATATATTTAATAACTAGCGCCCATTTTTTCAGAGAAGCAAAATAATAAAATGTTAAGATGAAAAACTGATCGCTAATTATTAAATATTACTTTAAATTCAGCCGTTAACTCATTAAATATTAATTCTAAACATATATATATATATATATATA